>OMNW01018644.1:23235-41876 GCA_900303245.1 Selene dorsalis | reverse complement strand
AAGTGCTATGTGTACAAATTTCACATCCTCAGTGAACACACTGTAGGGAAGTAGGGGCAGACATTCAAGAGTGTGATTTATATGAAACTTAAAAAAGAAGTTACTTAAAGACTGGCAAGAGACTCCTGATAGCAGAAATATATTGAACCCATAAAAATGTTGTAATTACACTTCATATCTAAGAGTGTGGTTCTATCTTTGTGGCTTTGATAGAGATTTAGTGGTTAAACGCCCTCTCTGCTCTGTCAGTTGTGGCTGCAGTGAAAACATTTTTATACACAAACAACCATTGTGTTCTAACCTTTAAGAGGGAACTGAAAACAAGACAAACATTTCAGCACATAACTAGACACCGCAAACAATCCTCCTTTTAGTGTCGTGTTATTCTTCCCTGTTCTAACTGATCTCTCTGTAGGATTACTGTTGGAGCATATGTGTCTCAACACAGGAAGGAAAATTAGATGTGTTGCTTTCACTTGCCCACATGGTGGAAACAGGAGCACTTAACGCACTTATTAGCCAAAATAGAAAAAGCTGCTGAACATCGATATCTGTTTCAAATTAGTTTTGTCACAAGAGTGCTAGACTGATCAGCCCGACAGACGGATGCTAGATGTGGAACGATCTGAAAATAAAATCCATCAACATTTAACAAATCTGTTTTCACTACTGATTTAGCAGCAATTTGCATAAACAGGTCAAATAGCTCAGTGATGCTTTCTCTTCTTTAAACAATATGCAAGATATGAGTACTGGTGAAGGATGGATAGAGTTGTAAGAAGATTTGGGTGCCAGGATATTTTTCCAATTTACAGTATTTCTTTCAAGTCAGATATGTTCATTACTGTATTTCTTCTGACTATACACAGTGGAAATTAAAAGTGGGAGATAAAATGGCATTGACTAAAGAACTATATTCTTTAACGAAGGTGGCAAAGTTGTCTATAGTTATAAAAAGCTTGTATAACAGCGTTATGTGGAAACAAAAAGGAGTTAGAGTGTTTTCCTCATCTTTTGGTTCATTCAGCATCCGAGCACATGCTTTATTTAATTTGGCTGATTTTCAAAATCCCCTTGGGTGTTACTTGTTTTAAGAGGTGATTTGTTGAGCCCTTGTCCCTTGTTGAGGCTTGTGAATCCTTGACTCAAAGTGATGGCACCTTCCTCCCAGTTCTGACAACTTTTATGTCTTACATACCATCATTATCATTACCAGTATTCTTGCTACACTTTTGAGAATTATCTTTTCTTTTCAAGTGTTACACAACTTCTATGACTGTTTCCTCTGTATTTCTTAGTAATCCAAAGTGAAACTGTGACACACTTAGAAAATTAAGGACAAAGGTAATTTTAGGTTTTTATCAGTTTTAAGTGAAGTTACTTGTTTACCCTGTGTTGGGTATGCAATACACTGTAGGTCACTAACAGAAAAACTGATTTAATAACAATTAAAACGGACACAACAGCACAATCAGTCTAACTTAATGGAAGTTTATTACAAGACATACACTGAACATGTATATGTTTTTGGTTTTTCCCATAGAAAAGACAAAGAAAATCTCCTCTAATTCAACGTGGCTAGTGGAATAATGAATCCCAGCTTTTCAAAATCTCCTGACAGTTAACTTGTCGACACTGAGACAGTTTTCATTCAGGCCATTCTGGCACAGCACCTGTAGCTTCACACAAAACATATGTTAACATCTATGTGGAAATTTCTCTTCACTTTTAGTCCGACAGTCTGAACACTTGGAGGGCATGAAGGCAGTGAGTGCCGCCTGCGGCTGCCCCACTCATGGAAATGTGACCATAGCAGAAATGAACCAGCTTTTACCTGTAAAGCTGAAATTGAAGCTCATGGTCAAAATATTCCCTCCACTATTTGTGTGGCACATCTGCCTACAGGTGTTGTTTTCAACCTACAGGTCCTTTCATGCCAGATACACTTACGGGTTATTTTCACGTCTTCTGCCAGTTGATTGTTAAGTACCATTCCTTATTTAGCAGTGGCAGTGAAAATAAATAGTAGACATTTTAGAGTCTAAATATCTTCTAGTTTGACATTGTATTGAACACAGAAACACATTGTGGTTTATCTTGTAGAAAGAGAAACTGAAAACAAAGAACATATGAACCTTCAGCCAAGAGGACCACAAACACTTCCCCTTTCAAAACAATGAACAAAAAAGCCACTCAGTTACAGTCTTGTACAAAAAAGCAGTTTCATTGGAGCAGCTGAGAGTTTTGGTGCCTTGCTCGAGGACACTTCAAATGCAGTTCTTTTCCTTCTGGTGATCCAGACACACTGAAACTTGACTTCTTCCATGTGTATCAGGGAGCCCATCTGTTGGACAAAGGTACAGGCAGCTTGTTTCGTGGGGCTTGTTTTACACCATGGTCCAAGTTTCCAAGTGTGCTGAATTGTTCCAGTCACTGATCTTTTATTCACCAATCACCAATGAGATCCACAATGGTGGACAAGATGCAGCTGCAAACCCACAACCGTGCCAGAGTCAGAGTGTCAGAGTTATGTTTAATCTGCTGGCTCATGATCCAGCGCAGGCTAGCTTCATTCAGAAGGGCCTTCCTCCTCATCTGTGTGGCTGAGCCTAGGTCTCTTTGATGATCTCTTTACTATCGTTGGTTGTAGAAACAATATAGGACTGTCCAGAGGAAATGTGAGGGTGCAGACACCACAGTCTCTGCTGGGTGCTTTTGCCTGGGTAGCTTCAAAGACAAAAGAAAAGTAAGTAATTCTGACATTTGTACTGACAGTAGCAATATGAATGATGTTAAGCGAGGTGGACACTAAAAATACATTTCCACAAACCTGTACTTCTGATGTGATTTGAGAGAGTTTTCATGGATAGCTGTGTGCCAACTGATTTTTTCTCTGGGGGGTCTGTCTGGGTCGATACATGTCTCACAGTAGGCAAAATGTGATAAATGCTCCCACCAGAGCCCTTAACAGACACAAGGAAAACAGCCAAGACAAAAAAAGTTGTTATTATTATATTAACAACAAATTATCAGACATAAAATGTACAAATATGTTTTCAATTTATTGTTTGGAAAACCTTCTCTTTTTTTCTGCAATTATCCTACTTGTTACTTATGTTTTATTCATTATTATTTAGTGAAGTGTGTATTTTGGGGGGCTTGTGAGTAGTTTACAGAGAAAGAAGGGTGTAGGCTTATTTTAAGTCTGTCTAGTCTATCCTATGTTTAACACAATGTGAAACTTTAGATGTAGGTCTGAGAGGACACCCATGTGTGCAGTGGGGTGATAAGGTACATCCTTTCTTGATTCTTGGGTTTGACAGTGGTGTTCCCCAGTCAACAGACAGGTAAAACCTGGTCCAAGCCCAGGTCACAGACTTGACACATGTTCCAGGCCCTTTATCTAAAGCCACTTAAAAGTGAGACAACACCAGAACTTCAATGCAATAGGACACCCTGTTAAAATGTGTGTACCATGGGGTTGCCATGGCTACCAGGGGAAGTGTTAACAATGATACTGCCAAAATACCAAATATAAGTAGAAAAAGGGTTAACGAATAAGCATGAAAAGAATGAACCCTAACTGTAGCGTAAATCATCATTTAGTCCGGCTCTCCATAGGTGATTATCAGCCAGAACTGTGTGTGGTTGTCACAGGACAGGTAACCACACAGTTCTGGCTGGCATGACAATGAATTTAAAAGGCTTTTATCAGCTCCTATCTAACATTATTTTTATTCACAAAAGAGGGAGCAAAAGGAGGAAATGAAAAATGCTACATCAAAAATCCCAAACCCACAATTATGCAACAAATCTTGGTGTTGTCAGCTTAATGTGGTATGTAACAAGTTCCTCTTTATGAGCGTTTGAGCCCTTGCAGCCTCTCAGACTCAGTCACTTATCAGGTGATGTTGAGTCAAGTCTGTGAGGGTGCAGATCTTCGCACTCTTAGCGGGACATGATCATGGGTGTATTGTAAGATATGGACTCCGGAGCAGAAGGTGGCGGTAATACACAAGTGAAGTGGATGTCAACCCCCTCAAGAAGAGGGAGACACTCGGCTGAGTGTTCGAGCCTTCACATATGCAGTGTACGGTTAATCCCCCGTGTTTTTTTTTCTTTTCATATACTATCTATTGTGTATTCAGCGCACCGCTGTTTCCGTTCACAATAACCTATAATGTTTTGTCATGCTAAACGTGACACTGGGGAATGACACCCATATCCAAACGACGACTGCAAACGCGAGAGCCTACAATAACACCGCCTCCTCGTAGAAACATAAAACACATTACTAGTTTACTTACAGGCTGCGGATCTGAAGTCGGGCCCAACAATGTGGGGACTGACGTATCCTTGATCACTAGCCTCTTTGAAAAACCTGCATTGTACTGAGCCTGATTGAGGAAGCAATCGACGCTGAAATGAGCCGAACAAACGGTCAGATTTGGACTAAAATGATCCGGTATTTCAGAGAAAATAAACTTCAGCCACTGGTCTCTAATTTTACTGTCCTTAGGGAGGGTGTGCAACGATAAATTTCCTCCCTGACATCCCGGGATTGTGCAGCGTCTCCTCGACATTTTTTTATGTAGCGTAGCTTGCTAGCTTAGCGACGGACTGACGTACAGTATTTTTTTGTTAATAAAGCTAACAACAATAATAAAAAAAAAATCTTGGAGGGAGGAAGTCCCCCGGTGAGTGACGCTGGGTTGTGGGCGGTGACCGACGTTGTGACATCATATCCTTACGGAGGTCCTTACGGCTCGTTTTTCTCAATATGGCCACGGTTTATTTCTTAAGTTGACTGAACAGTTTGATATTTCACAGTATTCTGTGTTGCATATTGTACAATAACATTAAAGACAGAGAGACCTTACCTAAATTGGCCTTAGAATAGATGCTTTTGACGCTTGGAGCAAAATATCCAGCCGAGCTTATTTTAAAACATTCACCGAGTGTTACCAACTGTTGGCTTGGTGACCACTTGTGTTTAGTTTCTAACTCTTTGCGCACGCGCGGGTCAGGCACAACAACAATCGTTAGTAGGACATGCTAAGATGCTAATGTGCTATGACCAAAACAAACCGCTCTCACTCACCGTTTCAGAGCTTTCCGACGGGTCCCGTATCGTGGGAATGGCTCCTTTTTTCAGTATCAGTTTAGAAAGTACTCCGACGTCAAACTGCCTCTGGTTGTGGATACACTCTGGTGCGAAATGAGCTGAACACACCACAAAAGACTTGGCGGAGACGCGTTGGTGAGGGTCTCCGAAAACAAACTCTATCCACTTCTCGGCGATGTTTTGCTCTTTAGGGAGTCGGTGCAGTGATTTGTTGGAAGCTCTGCAGCCACGGACAAAGCATTTCTCGTGAGTGGGTTTCAGCGACATGACCACACTCAGACCCGACTCCCGGTGAGTGCGGGTGCAGGGTAACGTGGTAGATGTTTGCTCGACGTCGATAGGTTATCCGGTCTCGACGTAGAAACCAGATCAAATTCGTACTCCCCTCTAAAAGCTGGGGGGTCATCTCCTTGGGGTACAGCTAGAGGACCGACAGTAGTGGGTGACTTCACACTTGCACAGCTTTTACCTTACTCATCAGGGATCAATAAATAACTAACTCGAGATTAATATTCACGTTATGGGACTCTGAAAGAGCTCCAGACCACATGTAGTTCTCGGGACACAGAGAAGTCGGACTGCGGTCAAGCCAACCGTCTCTCGTTTTCCCGTAGCCAAACCAGCCACTCAAATATTGTAAGTGCGCCGGTATTGTTTCACTATCTCCGCCCAGCAACACAGCGTCATTAAAAACAGTTATGGCTGATGGAGACCAACAAGCGAACTATGGCATAAGACGGTTTATGTTTGAACCCGAACCTGCACCTGATAATGAGGCAGAAGAGGAGGAAGGTGGCAACGGAGAAACCACGTTTACAGCAAGATGTGTCGGAGTGGTAGTTTACGTTACTTCTGCGTGGTAATCTTACTAGTCTTCATTCTGTGGTGCCACCAAAAAAGGGGGGCGTTTGGTTCAAGGCTAGCTTCATGTACAGTGTATTTCCACAAAGTAGCGGCACTCACCTCAACTAACTTGTCAGTTTAAGGTAAAAAGCACAAAAAATACACTTAAAAAAAATCAGTGCAGGACCATATAACTACATGGGCTGTTCAGGATACACTTCTTTTTATTCCATTTTAATACTTCTCATATTTTTATTTAATGAAAAGCATTAATTTCAGTGTAACTGGTTTTCCTCCCCCACTCTCCATCAGTCTTTGAGTGTGTGGCCAAGAAGTTCCTCATACTTTTGTTTTCTTTTACATTGAAATGTCCAAGAAGTTAAACAAGATGTAGTGTAGCAATGATCTCCAACTTAAGATGTGAAATTTAATGACCCAAATGAGACCAAATTTGTTTTAATACTTGACTCCTTCACATGTGATATAACTTGGATTTTATCTGTCTTTGTCTCTGTCCCTTATCCAGGTGCCAGCCTCCACGTGGCAGACAGCCGTTACTTTTGGTTCCACCACAGTGAGGGTGACACCATGTCCGTACAGGACCCTCAAGACATGAACCTCTGCTCGGCATTGTGGGCCGTTGTTGCCTATGTTGTGGCAGACCTGCAGGACATGCTGGGTAGATAGGTAAGTTTGTGTGCAGAGGACAGGAGCACAGGGTGGTCACTCTGAATTGCTGGCTGATCACAAAAGACATGGCAGAGTCCTGCTATTTAATTTAATTTAATAGAGTTATTCTTTATAAATGTCAGTTTCTGTTCACAAATTTAATGTGAAAGGACAAAAAACTGTTGATTTTTCAATGCATGCTATCATCAGTGCCATCAGTATTTATAGTGATTCACATTGGATCCAGATTTTAATTCACAAGCGTTTACAACAAAATTAAAATGTATCAGTAAAGACTGGAGTGCAGGATGAAGCCATGGTGACCTTAAATCTGAAGGAAACTACAATCCAGTCAATCCAGATTAGGACCAAATTAAAGACATGTGATGTAAAAATAACAAAATAATATGATAATAATGCTATGTGGCATTTTCCGTTTAGAATAAGGGGAAATTGTATGTTTTTTCAAGTGAGTTTAGGTTTATGATTTAAGACAATACCATGTGAATGAAAGCTGTGCATACGATAAAAGACTTTCTCAGGTACTGTATTTGCCTCAATCTAATGTGCTGCAAAACAAATGAAAAAATAATGTCTTGGTCTGTGAAAGTGTGAGAAAGGCAGAAAAATCCGGGAGAGAGAGTGTTATCAGTGAAGTCGGGCTATACTACAACACAATGAAAACAAACAACACTGGATTAATAAGGGTGTTGAGAAATTGTGGAGCTGTCTAAATTTACAGAGCTTTTGTGATTTGTGGTGTATCTTTAAATATAATATTTTATTTTTTTTAAACTGTTCAAATGATTTTGGTCCGTGTTCAGACTGTTACAGTTCCTGCCTACACTGTGTTTATGCTAGTCCGCAAATGTGTTTTCTCTAATATCACTATGTAATATTCTGTAAAAATGTATGTAAAAATCCTTGAAATGTTCCGATATCATCAGTAAAGTGTAGATATGATGCTCCGAGTTTTGCTGATGGTGTAGTTTCTGTGAGAGAAAACAGAGGAAGATGAGGAATGAGACACACACAACATTTGCGGTTGTTTCCATAGACAGCTGGAGGAAAAGAGAATGGAGAAGCAGGACTCATTGTGGGAGCAGACATGATTAGAGCACAAAAAAAGAGAGGTCACAAAAAACAGGAAAGGAAGTAAAAGAATGAATCATTTTGCTGGTGCCACGCAGGCCAATACGCGCACACAGCTGTGATGCTTTTAACCCAAGAAGTGAAAAGTCAGTCTTCCCTCTGGGTGATGTCAGCGTTCGTCAGCTTGCCAGTGCAGATAAAGTCATTTTTGCAAGCACAGATGTTTGTGTGTCTGTGTTGAAACAAAACTGTGCAGCCTTTTTCCTCAGTGTCAGGGGAGCTCTTTCTCATCCCACTAACACTGATTCACACACAGACATGTTATGTTAGTGAAAGACAGTCAGTGAGTCACACACATCACAGCTAATGTGATCTATAGAAAACTAAATACACACATAAACAGAGACATCTGAGTGTTTTTGAAGTGTTTAAATCTGACCCCTGAGTTTGTGAAGCAGTTTTGATTTGGAGCTGACATGGAGATGAACCATGAATATGTTGCAGCAGCTGCCATTAGGTAATCTACTGTAAAACTGGGATGATTCAGATGTTTTATCTGCACTCAGCAAATAATGCTTACAACATACGATATGATTCATTTTCGTCACTTTTGTTTAGTTGTGACATTGTTAACAGTTCCAAGAAAGTATTACTTATAATTCAAAGAAATAATCTGTCACATCACAAACACGGTCATTTAAGCAATGTTACCCTCAAGGGTGTGCTTTAACATCATTTGAGCACGACAGTGATGTGGTCAGAACCAAGGTGCTTGCAACTACTTTAAATTATACAACGATTTGTATAATTTATCTTTATCCATTTCATTCTACTCTTGATTTGAACAATGATTTTTTGGGTACTTTTGCAAATAAAATGCTTAAATATCAGTTAACAAAATAGCTTATAAATCTTCTGTTGACTGATTAATCACCTATTTTTTTCAACTAAATATGCAACTAGGAGATCTAGTCTGTAGAAACTTGATGGTTTTTAACAAACTGTGGACATCCGACAGATGTGTAAATCAGAATGTTCTCAAGGATTATAACATTTTCTTGTCTCTCTTCTGTCATTTGAATGCAGCAGAGCAGGGCAGCTCGAAAAAGGCAGCTGGTCACATTTCTCAACTCAGGCCACCACCTTGTGGACAACCTCTGTCATAGCAGCTACACTGTATTTTGACTGTTGGAAGTGAAAAAGGTACTGATTTGTCTAACTTAACTTAATGATAGGACAATAAGAGAGTGAAAAAGCCAATTAAAACCATTTGATTAGACAATTAAAGTTGATTACACACGTGATAATATTACAGCATATTTTATTACAAACGTAGCATTTTTACAGACAAGAAAAAAACAGTTAGATTTTAGAGACAAAACCTTTTCAACATTTGCATTTTAATTGGTTATTTGTAATAACCCTCAAAGATAAATTTCTACAAGGCTAACAGAACTTTTAAGGAGAAATATGAGTAAAATGTTTTTGATAATTGCAAAAGTCACAATGGAAATAAAAAAAATGTAGATTCCCCAGTTGTGAGTTGATGTTCACGTAGCCACAGGCCTTCTGGAGTTGAAGACCTTGATCCCATTTTGCATTGAAGATCGTGCGTATTTAGTCAGGAGGGCTCCGGTAGTCTGTTTCTCTCCACACAGGTCTCTGCATGAGGAGAAGAGGGAGGAAGCATGAAACATTCCACATCATCGTGAAGCAGGTTACTTTCCTTGAAGGTAAAAACACAGACAACTGTGTTATTTTTATTTTAGTTAAAATTATGATGACTTCTTGGATAGCTAACACTAACTGTATGTATGGCGCGATGTCTTCTTCTGTCCACTTCTCTCGGAGTGAGAAGAGGTGGTTGAAGCGCTCCAGCGTATCCTCTGGGAGATCGTCCACCCGCAGCAGGCAGATGGTTTCTGGGCGGGACATACGGTCCACCAGTGCTACACTCTGGAAGATTTACACAGCCAACAGCACTGCAGTTAGTAGAGAAGAGATGCAGCCAAGGCTGGCTATCGAACAACTAGGCTACATGTTGGCTCAGTCCAGTTAGGAGGCATTTGGAAAGTAAACAAAATGCAAAATGCCTTTGAAAGAGGAAGCGAAAATCTGGTGATTCTAATTAATTCCTGAAACCTAGATGTGTGGTAGCTTTATTTGCATTCAAGCCAACTTATTTTACTGTTACAGAAATGCATAGACTGTGCTCTATTCTTACAGTAGGTATGAAGCTGCGTTTCTATGGGGAAGATGTGCTGGAGATAAATACACTAAATCACAATTACAACCTGTACATGTAAATAATGCAGAAAAAATTGTTTCAAAAATGCTCATTACACATTGAATGTGACAGAAAAAAAAACTAACGGCACTGCAACATGTATAGTGTAAAAGGTATAAGAGAAGTGTAGACTAACCTTTAGCTGGTCCAGTCTTGTGCTCATGCCATCTGGGACGCTCTGCTGCCAAACCTGCTGAAACTCCCTCAGGTTGAACTTCACAGCGTTCTGCAGCAGCATGAGTGCTATACCGCGACAGACTCTGTCCTCGTGCAGTGCGTAAAACACCTCATCTGCATGGACAAAGGAGGACACTGGTATTTAAACACTGTGGAGTGTCAGACTGGATCAGATTCTACCATCAGATCACTAATGACATTTTGTGGTCTATGAGTTTAACATTCATCATTTAAGGTTCTTTTCTTTTTACCATTTTCAGTGTAACATTTCCCATAGCAGTTCAAACAGTGCTCGATCATCTCTCTGTGAATAAGAAAGACATCATTATTATTGGAGCATGGCCGACCAACTACTCTATTATAATACTTACAAAAGATGCTAGGAAAGACAGTAAAACCTAATTATGTTATGGGGACATTTATGATTCTGAAGTCTTTTCCTCTTGTAGATCTCTACAGGTGAACATGAGGATCCCAGATGTTAACTTACTTTGGCTCCAGTGGGGCTAACTCCTCCAGACTGGTCTGAAGAGGAACTTTATTGAAGGACCACGACTCAGAATCCACCAACTGAGTGATGTGACCGAGCAGCTTCATCTCATAGTCGAAGTCCAGCACACGCCAGTAGCCTGAAAGAAAAGATACGCTTTAGAAACATCTTGTAGTTAAAACAACAAATACATGTATACGTGTAAAAGGTCACACTTTACCTTCAACCTGACAGGCGTGGATCGTCTCTAGATGGTTTTTTATCTCCTCTTCACTGGCCTGTATCCTTTCCAACAGATCCTCCATTGTGTACTGACAACAGACAGAGGCAAAAAAAAGACTCTAAGAGCTACGATAACATGCAGGAGTAGGAGGAGTCATCTGAGCTGGCAAAACGCAAATTACTGGTTTTAATTGCCATTTATTTTCAATTAGGAAAGGCCAAACTATGAACAGATATTGACATAGGAGCCAAACATTCTTTCATCAGGTGCTTGATTTGGAATTATTTTTTTTAGCATGATGAAGAGCTTAGGTAGTATTGACAGATCAGAGGCTACAGAAAGAGATTTGACATATATATTACTATACGTGTACATTATTTTACCCTGTTCTCTGTGTTCTCCTCCTGTCCTCCTAAAGCCGGACCTTCATAAGGATTCTCCATTAAAAGCTTTGTTAGTTTCCTCAGTTTAGGACGCCGCTTCCTCAGTTCCCAGTAACTGTTGCAAAATCCCCAGATCTACAACAGAAGTGTGACATCGTTAGTGTGTGTGGGGGTCAGAAATTCAACCAGTCTTTATGTGCATGTGTCTGTGAGGTCAGCCTGGTACATGTGAGTGTTTGCATGTATCATTGCCATACCTGATTGTGCACCACGTGTGAGCTGTCCTGGCTGTGAGTGAGCTGGTCAGGTGTTCTGCATCCTGGTACAAACAGCAGCAGGTTGGAGGTGTCGGCTATTTTAAGGTCGTAGGTCTTGTCACCACTACACAGCACTGCATGCTCATCTTTATCCCCACGAATCACCAGACTGGAAATGAAGAAAAAAATGTATCTGTCACTTATAAAAAAAAAAGTACAAATGAATCTCCATCCATCCTGCTTAAGCTTCTTCTGCTACTGTTATTCACTTCTAATTATCTTCATACTTGTTAGAAAAAAGAGTTTACAGATTATGTGTTTTTATCAAGTTTTAAATAAACAAAGAGTACCTAAACTGGGTTGAAAAATTGTTAAATGAACATTTAAAAAATATATTTTTTGTTTTATATCTCACTAAGTTTCATAACCTTGGGGCTTTGCACTTGTGAAAGGAGAAAAAATATTCATGACTTTTTGATATGTACTCGTTCAATGCTGACATCTGTAACTTCATCAATCATGACGCAAATCAGAACACAATAAAACACTGCATGCACATGATCAGTTCTTTACCTTTGACCAGCTTCTATGTGTTTGCACAGAGTGTCGTCCAGCTCCATCAGGCAGTAGTCGGCAGACGAGACATTTTCCCCAAAAGTCAGACAGTGGATTGTTGACTGTAGATCCTCTTCTTTTAGCTTGGCGATCTGCAGCGTGGCCTGCACCTCCTCTAAAGTTCTCATGTTCACCTTTGACGGCGGCTTAGATCGATAATATCGACGATTAAACTTTTTAGACCTTCGAGACAAAGTGACAGAAAGTACCTGTTTTATAATAAAGAACGAAACAAGTCGAAACTTCTCTGTCTTTTCTCTGTCGCTCTTCTCGGTGACTGTCAAATTTCCCCGCTCTCTTTCTGTCGTGCAGAGGAAGTGACGTAGATCAGGTGCGACGTCAAAATAGGGCCGAGAAGAAACCACAAAATAAAAAGACTCCGAGATAAACGCTCAAACAATGATTAAGTGTACTTATTAAGATATCGTTATCAATATTTCCTTGCGCGTCATATGATCGTACCAATGTATTTTGCCACACGAGCCACATTTATCGATACAATTGAAACACAGGATCGGCGAAGTGTCAGTTCTTGTTTCAACCGAGTAAATTTACGGGACGGACCGCTGCTCACGCTAAGGGTCAAATGTTTTGAGGATGCGTTAGTGGTATCGTCGAAATGTCAAATTTCTCAAGATCTGCTCAGGTGAATTTACACATTACACAGTGAACCGTCTTATTTTTAACTCTCATTTTGACTGTTCTGTTCTTACAGTGTCGATAGCTACACTGTTAGCTAGCGTTGCTAACGAGCTAGCGGCGATGCGTGTTCATGTGTTGGATTATTTGTGACTCTTACTGTAATGCGTTTCTCCTTAATTAGTGAACAGTGTAAAACGGGTGGAGGAAAAATACCCATGGAGTGACGTAGTTGTAGCCTTCTTCATAATGAACGTTTTAATGTCATGTGTCGTTAGCCCAACTACACGTTCACATAAAGTCAAATTACAGCATCCTGAAACGTTGTTAACAGAGTATTTTTGGGGTTACTTCTCTCCAGCCGAGGTCTTCCGACTCCCTGTTTTCAAATCCGTGTGTTTATCCTAAAGCCTGAGCTTCGGACACCCTGGTTGGGTTGGCTCATACTAGTAATAAAACTGGAATGGAAATGACATCCAGTGACATGGAGTCAATGTCACAATTGATTATTCAGTTATACTGTACTGTGAAAAGACGCTTAATCAGGATCTGATTTGACCTCCATTAAACCTGTCTTGGTCCCATGGCTGTCAGCTTACTGATGCCATTTTTTTTTTATAACTTTCTGCTTTCAGCAATGGGCAACCTTCGCCCGCTCCTGGTTTTTAATCGATGCCAGGATGCAGCCTCCTGGGAAGATTGCAAGCATGTGTTCTGTGAGATTACAGGGGAAACACAAACCTATCTACCATGCACTCAGTGAGTACAGCTACACCTGCCCCCTCCCTCCTACAATCACACTCCTGTTCAAGGTTGTTATGGTGTGGGAGGACCACATGATGGCAGTAGAGGGCAAACCTTTAAAATCATCCTTGCAAAAGAAAGTTACATTCTCATGATATTCTTAGTTTCCTCAAAGATTGTTTTTTACTGGTTCAGCAAACTAGCTGCTGTATTTGCTACAGTCATTGGACTCAGTAGTATTTCTTCTTATTGTTTGTAACATAACAGTAAACTCTTCATCATCTTTGCAGGTGACTGTGGTGACCATGTAGTAGTAATAAATACCAGACACATAGCTTTCTCTGGCAACAAATGGGAACAGAAAGTCTACTCGTCGCACACAGGGTAAGTGTCCATTAACATCACATTACAAGTCTCCTGTTGTTGTTTTTTTTTGTTTTAATGAAATGTAGATGATCTCAGTCGCCTCTAGTCGTATGTGAGACACAGTGAGGCCAGAATTAAATGCTCAGACAAAACACCCAACATCTGTCGATAAATTGTGTTCAGTAGAAGATGTCACTCTTTTTCATTTCAGCTGTTTATGCATATTTGTAAACAGTAAGTGAGTACAGGTGTTAGAGATGTGGAGGCTTCATGGTGTCAGTGTGTCATTGACAACAAAGACTGACTTAGCTTGTCTTTTTTTTCTGAAGGTATCCAGGTGGCTTCAAACAAGTCACAGCTGCCCAGCTGCATCACAAAGACCCGAAAGCTGTGAGTATCGTCAGTCAGTATTTTAACTTCCTGACAAAAAACATCCTCAAGTCTGAGAAATGCCTCTACCGTCATACCTCACGCTACGGATTCCTATTACACCGCACGTATGATTTTAATCCACATTGGTGGTGGAGATTAGTATAATTTCTGTCTGCCACATGCTGTGCAGAGTAGGTGTTTCATGGTTTGACGTTTATCCCTGCCGTCGTATGTGCTGCTTGTGCACATTAATGTGTAGCGCCGAGTGCAGGGATTAAACAGCAGTGGATTTACACTGCTGATGGCGAAACTCGGCATGAGAATGTCAGTTCAGGGATAAATCCTGGGGTTTTGGTCGTGTTGCATATTCACGATTTCAGCGTTACGGACCCTTCATTGTGTTACAGCAGGACCAGAGCCACGCTTTTTAAACTCAGATAGAATTATATTTGGAGCCTGATGTGTGGAGAGCAGCAGTCTCAGCTGTGGAGAGAGTCCTGACAGAAATCGCATACTCTGCGTACTGCGCTGTTAAGCCATCTTAAATCACAGGGGGGGGGGTTAGTTCACCACAACAGCCCCACAGAGGCAACGCAGTTCACCTCTGAGTTGATTCTACAGCTACGAACCCAAAAATGTGTATTAATCCACATGGAAAAATAGTCCCCAATATATTCATCATTCACTCATTTAAGCAACATTTTCTTAAAAATAAAGTGTTTATATTTTTGTTCCACTGTTCTGTTCCTCTACTTGAGAGCTGTCATATTTATTTATTGATATATTAGGTGATTGTATATTGCTTCATTTGTTTGGCCTTTTCCCGCTCATACAACCTGATTAGACTTAACAGTGGGAACTAAATCTGAGTAGCGAGCTTCACATTTGATGGGATTTGATTTGAGTGTTTAGCAACAGTGACTCTTCAAAATCATTTAACATTAGCAGCAGAATTAGAGCCTTACAGCATGAGACGAATCAAAAATACATTGCCCCTGTCATGTTGGAAAGACTTGAAGTAGGCGAGTGACCTGCATGGGTTCCCAGATCCTTTGAGACACGTCCCCGGCTCTTTGCTGATGCAGGTTCAGGTTCAGCTCCAGCCTCCGACCACAGACGTGTGTCCTGATGGTGGTTTAGCTAAAGTGAGGTTCGGTGGGTTGGAGAGAGAAGAGGGAGACATGGGCTTGGACAGATGAATGATTTGTCAGCACTGCCTCTCTCCAGTATATCTGTCCAATATCTCAGGCCAGTAACTCCATCCAAGTTGAATTCACATTTTAACCAAACCAGACTCACAGTGAGCAACAAAGTGAATTTTTCGGGAAGCAAATGTAAGTAAAACACGGAAAGAGTGCGTAAGTTTGCCTGTAGATGTTGATTTTTTTACGAGAAACAGCGCATTGACTTTTCAACCTTTTCAATGTGATTCCTTTCACCAGATTGTGAAGTTGGCAGTTTACGGCATGCTGCCTAGGAACCTTCTGCGGCGCACCATGATGCAGCGATTACACCTCTTCCCCGATGATGTAAGTCCCATTTCCAGTTCCATTTCTCTGGGCTGACAGGTTGACACATTCTTCCTCGACAACTTCATCATCCAGGCTTATTAAGGGCAATCATGATGAGAAGGGATGATACATTTTTAATCTTATTTTTCCAACCTTTATCTGGGTCAAGGTTTTCAGCTGCTTCACCTTTACAGTTGATATCAGTTAATTTATGATTAATAGATGTAGTTCGACATGATTATTACCTCGGCTAATGTAGGGTATTATGTCTTCTCACCATCTGTTCTGTACAATACTCACGCCTCAGAATCACTTTCACTTTGTTGAACTTAAAGCTACAAGTTTAGTGGGACACTTACATCCCGCCTTCTTGGGCAAACACAAATAAAAGCTCTTTGATTTCCTTTTTTAAATTTCAATTTTTTGATGATCAAAAATTCCACAAACATAAAATAAGAAAAACTCTGAACTCAGAATCTGGATTGATTGAAAATTTTATTTTTTACATGAATGATTGGTGCAGTGAGCTTTGCACGGCCCAAACCACTGTGAAATAATGTGGAGGTGTTGATTTATTTCAGTTAGAGCTTTACTGTCTAGGCTCACTTTCACTTTCCCAGAGGCAGCTCTTACGACTGCACACTGCTGCAGCTCAGCAGCAGATGGCAGAGAGTCAGAGACCAGCTGATGAACACAGAGCAGCAAGAAACTAAAAAGAACCAGATTTATTTTTTTCATGTGTCAATAAAGACAGGAGCTGAAGGAAAGTGAATATTTGACCTACATACACTGGATGGTCAGAAAGTGGCTGATGTTCTGTATCTGCTGGATGTCTATATAAGCAGGAGTTAGTTGATGCCTTTCGTTTTGTGTATAGAGTTCAGAAACACTGTTCATACTGAGAAGCCATGACAAATCAGTGAATACGTCTTTGAGCACATTTAAACGCTGGTGTGTCGAATGTGTTTCCACACTGTTATCAAGTGTCAAACTATCTCCTCTGACTTCTTCATTCAAAAGAGGAAACATCCATTACGACACTGTCTCGGTGAGTTACGGCCTCCGCAGTTCACAGACAACACCTTTGGCGCTCCCGGGCATAAAATTTTGATTGTTTTAAAATTGCATTGGCAGGAACCAGCAGTGTCGTACATCGCGGCTTCTGAAATGGATTGAAACAGAAGAAGTGGTCAGCAGGCTGTTAATTGACCCGGGCCGGGCGTCGTGGGCAAAAATTAACTTGATGTCAATTTTTATCCGTGTGGGAGCACCGTCATTAATTCCAGTGCGTATGTGACATGAGTAGGAAGTGGGAGCGTGGAGTTTGTGGTACGTGGGCTGTTTGGTGTCAGGATTTAGAGGTGAGGATACCTGCCTCTGATTTCGTCGTGCCTTGACATCTGAATTGATGTTGTGCGGCGTGAATCCCTAATTACAACCAGATGGACTCCTCCAGCCTCATGGATGTCTGCAGTCCCCTCTGCAATTCAGAACAATGCAGGCAGTGAAAAGTTGAGAGAGGCCTCTTGTTTTTGTTAATAAATCTGTAGGCACACACCCACCTTTAATGAATATTAATGACAGCGACCGTGTGTCAGCCCGGGACAATGATGGATTCTCCTTTGACCGAAATATCTGAGCTGCTCCCGAGGTGTAAACGACACCTTCCTCTTTATTCCCACCTTCTTTTTCTCATCCCATTTCCTTCCTTTCTTCTCTAATTTTGTGTCCCACCTAAAACGCTGTCCTTCGTCCAACCCCCGGCTAGGAGCTGCCAGAGGACATCCGAGCCAACCTGACAGAGGAGCTGCCTCAGCCCAGAGAAATCCCCAGGAAGCTCAGCGAGTACACCCAGGAGGAGATAGACGCCTTCCCCAGGCTGTGGACACCGTATGTAGAAAGACATGGACACGCGCGCACACACACACAATATGAAACGCACACAGCACTCACAGTGACATGTAGATGACGCAACACATGCACAGAAGTACAGAAGCACAATGAGACCTCTGCAGTTCACACTTTAACAGGATCAGTGACTCACAGGAATAAAGACAAAGACATTTGTGTTTGTTTATGTGGAGTGCTACACATTCATGTAAGGCCCACTGGGCTATAGGCTTTTATTTAAATACCAAGTGAGTCACAGTGTCTGTAGTTTACTTCCACCCTAAAATGAAAAGTCACAGTTATTGAGCATTATCAGAATCGTAAACTACATTGAATAACTGTAGGAAGAGAAGAGAGAGAGACTCTTGGTACACATTCACCACGATTGTAATATCTCATATTAAAGATGAGTTGTTTTCAGGTTTCACTGTTTGTACACTAGGGCTAAATATTGTATATTATAACGTATATATATCATAAAACATAATGCTCTTTGGTAGAAGCTCATGAGACGACAAGAGTAATGCAAACACAAGAGACACACACACAGCTGCGTGTGTCAGTTGTACTGATGAGGAGGAGCCAACAGGGGGTGATGCTGAACTGAGAACAGTCTCACAGTGATGCATTGAGTGTCCGTGCCAAGTTGACTGTTTGGAGCACAGCTGCTTCTCAGTCAGTTACATCTGTATAAGTACAATTATATAAAATAGATCAAATACTCAACAACAAGAGACAACATCTTTGAGGGAAACAGAAGCTTTTGTACTTTGCATTCGAATTCGAGGTTTGAAACCAACAGACGATGCTGAGACAACAACAAAGTGGCATTTTCCTTTGGCACCCTTCTCCTCCTCAGCTGTGTTCAGTCACACTGGTTGTTGGCTCCAGAGGAGACTCACAGTAGGTGGCACGTCACTGGTAATTAACCAGTGCGATGCAGTCTTTGTGTAATGAA
>OMNW01018644.1:0-14402 GCA_900303245.1 Selene dorsalis | reverse complement strand
GACTCACTTCAGCAGTCAGCAGTTAGGAGAGTTTCATTTGCTAAGTGCTAAAATTATCATCTCAAAATATTCTAGAAAAGTACAGAGGATTGATAGAGGAAGCTTTTCCCCATGCCCTTCTCTCAGAGGAGATTTCTGTTGTCATGCACTGAAGTTTGCAGATTTTTAAAAAGTTATGTGACCACAGAAAATGACCCAGTGAGCTTGTTCTGTGAGGATTGATGGCACAACAGTAAACAAAAAATCCCAGCCGTGAGCAGGACATATTTTCATAACACAAAACTCAAACTCTGCACAGGGAAAATCAATACAGAGAATTATATTCATGGTCCACAACGTCTGCTTGCTTTTCTCAGACAGAGATTCAACAGAGAGTAAATCCAAAACGGATTAAGTCTCTGTATCATTTAATTCTATTGTTTAAATATTTGAAACATTTTTTGCTTTCGTTCAGGGGGACAACAATGAAAAACATTCCACGCACAGTAACTCCACTGTGGCTGAAGACACAGACAATAATTCAGAAGCACCTCTGAATGATCTCTCTCTCTCAGATCCATGTCTATATCTTACCTGGAGGTCCGGGTGGTCCTCGCGGTCCCTGACTCCCAACCCCTGGATTCCCTCTCTCTCCCTTCTCTCCTGGCAGACCTGGAAACACAGTTCAAACAGGTTTAAGTCACATTTACTTTTACCCCATCTCTATATTTAACAGGGCAAAACATTCTACATTAACTCCATTTATGTGACAAGTGTACTCACTAGTTACTTTTAAGATTAAGATGTTTACATACATACAACACATGGGATCACAAGTTTTTAGAAAGTTAAAGCAGTGGTTCCCAGTCTTTCTTTTTTACATTTTCCCTCAAACTTCACATGGCTTCATTAAATAACTTTTTATGGTCAATTTATCCATTTTCCATGAAAATCAAAGATATGGGAAAAGTCTAGATTGTGAATATGAAAAAACGATCCTTGAGATTTTTCAGAGGGTCCACTTCAACCTGCTCCAAAAGCGAAATGTGATTTCAGAATGACGTATCAGTGCTAAAATCTAATAATGTCATAATATGCTCATCGGTTTTCTGCTGAATGAATACTTTTACTTTGAATACTTTCTGAGTTTGAATTCAGGTCTTTTGCTTGTAACGAAGAATCATTGCACCGCTGTTCAATCCCATCATCTACATTACACTGCAAATGGCAATTGTAGTAAATGTGCTGGATAAATTATGCCTGAATGATCAGTCTAATAAAAATGCATAATGAACCCAGTGTCGGCTCTGTGCTGCTGTCCAGTCGTGCAGCTGTTCAAATGACCTAATGGAATATTTTCTTCATTCACTTGAATATCAGAGAGGCACATAAAACTGTGATCCACAGATTTTCTGTCCTGCTGCTTTTATGACTGTTTTTATCAGTCGGTAAAGAGGAAATAAGAACAGTGATGCTGAGGAGAAAACATTTTATATCACCTCAAATAAAGATTTATTCTCCAAGGTAACAGCATCGTCTCATGTTGTTCCCTCTACAGCGGCTTACTAGTCTCTCTCACTCTGAGGACCTTGTTGTATATGTAATCTAGTTTGTTAACTGACCCTCTGCTGACCCAGCTTTGTTCCTGGTTCTAGTGTCAGTCTACATGAACCATCTGTAATAGTAGCAACATACACTATTTACTTCCCTTTGATATAAGGCATACCACTTCTGAAATATTTATCCAACTTTCAGGTTTCAGCTCAGCCTGTAAAACACTTGTGTGTGTGTGTGTTGTGTGTGGCTGGAGATCATAAAAGTTATTGAGGAGTATCAAAGGTCTGGACTGTGGAGGAGGACGTAACCATGCCGGACATTTCCTGACAGAAATTCAACTATTCTCATCTTTCCTAACCCTCAGTGTGTGTGTGTGCAGGCTCATCCAGAATGTGGTTCTTCAGTGTGGGTTGCATGTTTTAGTGATGAAGACCGAGCCCCATAAAGGCTGTTTCTTGTCTAAGGGCTCGTGGCAGGGGAATGACCTCATGGATATTGGAGTTACTGTCTTATGATGTGGACAGACCCTTGCTGTGGGTTTGTCTGGCAAGTCAAAAAGCAGGCCAGACCATGAATTATAGCAAACAAGCAGGCAGGTTGAAGCTCCAACTGGAGAAATGGACTTGATTCTTTCTTTTCACAATAAAGGCCCCTAGCTTCCACTTTCTATACATAATGCTTGCGATTTCTTTTTTTATTTTTACAACCACTTTGCTCTCACCAGCTGGGCGTTCCTGTTCAACATAGAGATTTATCACAACACCAAAGGTTTAGACAGTCATATCACAAAAACACCTTTATCCAAGTAACTGGCTCTGGCCAAGAAGGAACCTTTGATTATCTGCCATTTATTCAAGAGACAGCAAGAGGAAAAGAGGAGATGGAAGTGAAAATGAAATTGTGCTGACGCTGAGTCAAGTGACATCCTTTAAGGCAATTCATCTGACTACACTTCGCTCCCTCTGGAGCCACAAAAAGCTTTATACAAAGTTTCCACATATGCTGATGCACTCCAAGCCCTATAATGGGACTTAAATGTGTAAGATCAGTGGAGTTAGATAAAGAGATTTCTACTTCCAAAAATCTGACCCCCTTTCATTTGTAAGGTATGACCAAAAACCCACGGGTTGGGGTGTCTTGGTATCTGAAAAGTGTTGACATGACCCAGAACCACTTTGTAATAAAGGCATAAAATATCCCCCCAAAAGGCCTCATTTTCATTATATCTTTCCATATATTATTAGTGATACTCGTTCAGAATTAGATTTTTTCACAGTTTTTGAGAATCACCAGCTCACTACAGTGATGTGTAACTAATAAATCCCTAAATGAGTCTCCCCTCTTTTACTACTTATATAAACATTAGTATGTTGTTAAAGTGTCTTGAGAAAACCCAGACAGTAAAGGACTGATGGTGGTCTGTGATCCTTCTGTATGTGAGATTAGTACAGATGAATAGTGAATTTTCCTGTCAGTCAGTCGTTTTACCCCTTACATAGTCCCAGCTTTGCTCATCGCTCACCTCTCTCCCCAGGTCGTCCATTCTGGCCACCAGTACCAGGGAAGCCTGGTCTGCCAGGCGGACCTTGCTCTCCTTGAGGTCCTGGGGTTCCTCTCCTACCTGGCTCTCCTGGTGGTCCAGGCACTGTTCGGACTGACATCGAGGACTGGACAGGAATCTGGTTCAGTATAGAGTTATAGCGAGACAAGTGGCCTGCAAGAAGAAATGAATAGGATTACCTCAGATTACCTTGCTCATTTTGCTTTGTCTGCTTTGTATTGAGCGATGTTAAATCTCACAATATGATTTAATCTTTATGAGAAGAGGTCAGACACATGTTGAACAATGTCTCCTGTTTGTGTTAATGTGTAAACACCACTAATGACTCACTCTGAATGAGCTGTTCACACACTTGCCGTGCAATGGCGCGAACAGCAGCTTGGGATTGCACATCACCCTTGGAAACAAACAACACAGGCAGAGCGGTTAGGATGTGATATTATACAACCACGCAGTAGACTGATACTACTTTTCTCTTTGAGCAACCACAGGAACATAAACTTTCAGACCAGTGGTTGATAAATTGGTGGGTGTGTGTTTTGTGGGCATTTTTATGAGCCTACTCCGCCTTTATTCCACACATGCCCCTTATATTTACTGAGAGTAAAGCTATAATTATCTATAAATCACACAGTTAAATTACACAATATAAATCAACATATTATCAGATAAATATCTGAGCATAACTATGTTAATATTTTACATTATTTTTTAAATCAACATTATTGCTGCAGCTGCAATTTACAGTGGGGAAAAAAAATCAACCCATCTATCAAACTGAAATGTAGGTGTCTTTATTTACTAGGGTAGAGACCCCCACGCTTTATTTGACATAGTATGTGGTACAGTAATGTTGGAATGCACCAAAATGACTTTATGGGCATCTGTGCTAATTTAGATTAAGTAGAACTGTTCTGTCTGACTGAAGTATCCAGCCTGACTAGATATTCAACATAGGATCTATTGACCTGAACCTGCAGGTGGAGCTGAGTCGATAACCCTAATGTTTATTAACGTTTGCGCTTTTTAGATTTAAGTTGTGACTGATCCTTAAATCCATCTAGAGGCGGTACTCCATGGAATTCACTTTATTTGTCATTAGAGGTAAACAGCTTGGTAATTTCTTTTGTAGCTTTGAAGGAGCTTTGCCATTTTTTGAGAAAAAAATAAACCTGATAACATCTAGTAAAAGACGCTACAGAGACGCATTAGAAAATATAGGATCCAGTGTTTATAAGAGGCTAATACTCAGGATATCTCAGCATTTTTTAAATGTGCCTGTGACAGCTTTTTAGGAGTGAAATGCCAAATCAAAGATACTCATAGGTACAGAGCTATTCAGTTGGAACTAGACCCTTACTGGTTAGATATGTCGGTTGAGTAGAGATTTAAGAAACTACCACTGATTTTGTCACACCTTTCTGATAAGATGTGTGTCTGGTAACATTCAACAGCACAGTTGTTTAAATTAAAACATCTCACTGTGTTTAAAACAAATTCTACAGCTGTAGCTTCCTATTTTGCCCTGTAATCATCATCATGATTAAGTTCATATCTATTACTGTGAATGTATAGAGAAAATATCTGGGAGAAAGTTTTGTAAGAAATGTTTACTTTTCCCCTGTGCATTTATTACTTTGTGAAGCACTCTGTGTCTGTGACTCTTTCTAATCAGTTTTACTCACAACTGCACGACGCAGACCCCCACACCACCCACAAATGTTACAACACAAAGGAGAAAAGCCTTTCATGTACTTTTTCTTTCATGTTGAGCCTTGTGCCAAAAATTAACTGCAGCAAGGTACAAATGTCCCCAACAGATGATAAAACTGAAGCAGAAACAGAAATTACAGGTTTGATTCAGGTTGGGAAGCTGCGTGTCTCTCAAGCCCTCGGCTGGCCTTGCTACTATGTCAGCAAAAATAGCTCCACTGCAAATTTGAACCATGAACACTGATTTGATTAGGTTTGCTCTGAATGAGGTTCAGGGAGTGAAGAGGGAGAAATAAAGTCCGTGTTTGTGCAAAAGACAAACGAGAAACAGTAAACGTGTACTGGAGAGTAATTGGTTTCTTCAAAACAAGGGCGTGGAGCATTAGTGAGAAATTGTCGGCATTTTACTTCGGTGAAAAAACAATATTTCCACAGTAAAATAGAGCAGTAAAAGTTGATTTGCTCTAAACAGTGGTTGAGGTGTGTGAGAGGAATTACTTACTCTTTCTCCCTTATCCCCTTTGCTACCAGCTGGACCCTGGAACATAAAAACACAGGAGCATTAATAGTGGACTGGGATGTATAATCAGAAAAAGCCATTCTCATCTCTCGCTCACTCCCTCCTTTAAAGCCGTTGCCACATTATTCTCCATCTCTTCACCATTCTACTTAGGCTCCTTCATACACATGTCCTTTTTACAGTGTGATCTGACAGCTGGTACAGCTTAATGCATTTAGATGTTGACAATGTGTGTCCAGGTTCTTTGTGTAATAAAGACAACACACACACATGGGCCCCAAAGCTCTATGCCCACAAACAAAGCCCAATGTCTATGACTGTAGCATTGTAAGGGAGACAGATGCATATCACACACACAAACCTGCCAATCACATAAAGCTTGTGGATGCATATCAGTGTAATGGCTTGTAATTCAGACACAAATAAAAGACAAATACTTCCTGGCCACAGAACAATGTACTGATATGATAAATATCAGTTTGATGTTGTTACAGGTTTTGAATAAAAGCTTGTTTATCTTGAGGGAAACATGTCCTTGACCACCAAATGACTGGCTGCGTGTGTCTGTGTGAAAGAAAGAGAGGGAGTATGGGTTGATGGATAGAGAAGGATAGAGAAAATGTGTGTGCAGCTCTGGCAGATTATATTCCAGATGATATAAAGCCCGTGCCAACATTTGAAACAGCCGTTGAATTGGAGCGCAGGTCTCCACAATTAAAGTCTTCCACTGGATCTCCTTTGTGTGTCACTGTCGATCTCCTGAGTCTTCGTGGGTACATAAATGTCTACTGTCTTATCAGGGTGACATGGGAAAACCAAATCACACTGTGATGGAACCAAAGTAAGTACCGGGACATCGAAAAGACCGGCAGTTTCTCTCTGTCATAAAAAAATCTGATTTCTGTTATTATTTTATCAAATCTGTCTTCCCGCAGTGCCCTGTGTATGTAAAGTCTATCCAAAGTACGGAGTAGATGTTTTCTCTATCAGAATGTTTTACAGTTCATCCACAGAGGAAAGTACATTTATGATGACTTTCCTCTTCCACTGCTCTTCGATGTGGAATGATATAACGGTCAAACATTGTTATTTTTTTCTTTTGCAACTGGCGAACACGAGGCAGCTCACAACCAAGTCAAGCAAGATAAATTAAAGAACCCTCAGGTGGTTGAGTCGTTGGAAAAGAACATTCAGAAGCAGTATTTTGTCCAGGATAGACACACACTTGGACTCATATCCACAGACCCAGGACATCACCAAGAACTGTGACAACCTGACCAACCTATGAGGCCAGCTGTGATTACGGAGGTATGCACATCTGGTGATAACAGCGGTGAGTGTAGCTATTCATCAGACAAAAAGTAGGTAAACTAAACTTCATAACCCAAATGCCTAAATCAAGGTTGGTTTTAGCTGCTACATCTGTCACTTCTGGCTCATTAAGCGTATAACAGCTTGGATCAGCTGACCTTTACAATGAGATAAAAAATGAAACATGTTTTGTCCTGTAACAACATTTCCAGATGGATCCCGTCGTTCCTGAGCCTGAACAGTATGGTTCCACGTTAGATGCCAGCACATCAGGTCAAGAATTTGACAGGGTTTGAAGTTCTGCTCCTGAATCTTTACACTGCATCTTGCCTCAGCTGACATAAATCCACTGTCCTTCAACATATTTCTCTGTGTAGTGGCACCACATCAACAAACTGTTCAGAAACTCTTCCTCAAGGTTTCTTAAGGTCACCTGCAACACGATGAAGCAAAACGCTATATTTCCCTGCAGATTAAATGGTTGCTTTTCCTGATAGAAAGCCTTAGGTTTAAAGGGGAAAATGTTCTTTTGCAGCAGCAACCGGGCTGCAGGGGGGAGAACGAGAGCTGAATCAGCAATTTAAAGCTGTAAATTTAAAACTTGAAGTTTCAAACTTTAAGTTAAAAGTAGTTTTTATTGTTTTATTTTGCTTTTTCCATTGTGAATTTATTCATATATTTCTTTTCACAGTTTTTATCTAGGTTGATGAATGGGAGTCTGACTTCATAATATTAAATTGTTCCAAATGTTCCTGTAATTCTGAAAACAATAATATATATCTGACAAGCCTTTCAAATACTAATACAAATTTAAAATCCAAAACAACTTATAGTAGTTTTAAAGATTAAAACTCAAGATTTTCTATTTGCACATTAGCAGCATTCACATGGGGCATCTGTGTATGTCGAAGTCCCAGAGATGAGGCAGATGTGATCTCTCACTGTTTTTTTTTTTTTGTTTTTTCTCGTGTGTGGATGTGGGAGAGAAGGAAGAGTGTGTCAGTAGGTGATTTATAGCTCGCCCTCTCTAAGCCAAACTTTGCTGCTGGCCCGCAGAGCTGACCCAAGACTAGATTAGCTGTCACCAACATCACAGTATCATCTGTTCCTGTTAGCATTACACAAAGTTTGGAATCCAACAGCCTCTCCTCGGCATCCTTTTCTGGGCTTGGTTTTTGTGTCGCTTGCACATCTTTTTTCTTCTTTTGTTGGACTAACCAAAGCATGACTCACAGTACTATTTTAACACTTTGATTTTCAAAAAGCATTTATCATTTCTTAAAAGGTGACCCCGTGAGATGAGTGTACTAAGAGTTGTGTTTTTGGATAATCTATACAGCTCAGCGTTATTAGAAATGCAAACTATAGAGGAAATGATAGCTGTTATTATTATTTGAGCCCAAAACTTACAGGCTGGTTCCAATTAGGAGAAGCAAGATCAGAAAGAAAAAAACAAACAAAATGTGGAAAGCATGAGCTTCTTATCAGTGTTGAAACCAAACAACCGCAATGTTATTTATAAATACAAACCTATACTGCTACGTGATGAAGCTCTGTTATTGTTGCTTCCTGTCCGTTTAGGGTGGCTGTTCAGTGGAAAACATCTTAAAATGAGCAAGGAGAAGAGGAGGAAGTAGTGGTCATACCATGGTCATGTCCGCCTAGTTTTCTTAATAATCTGGATTTTATGTCTTGAGCAGACTCAGAGGAATGATGTGTGAGAATATTTCACTGTTGACACCACAGGTTTCTTCATAACAGGCCAAACCAAACACACATTTAAAGTAAAGTAAAGCACCTTTTTCAAAGAGCGTTAGTTGGTTTTGGTTCAGGTCTGGTCACAATAATACAATAACAATTAGTCTGTTACAATCATTTTTGTAAACTTAAACAGCCATTGCTACACAACATTGCATGTATGATATTCAATGGAGTGTCTCAAAGAAATCCTGGACTTGAGATATTTTCACATTGATCAAAATAAAAAATGAGTTGTGTTCACTTACAGGAAGCCCTTGCTCTCCTTGGGACCCAGCTGGCCCACCTGGTCCTGGGGCTCCAGGTGCACCTGGGGCTCCCTGAGAGAAAGACAGTTAATCAGAGGAAGAGACAGAGATGGAGAGGGAAGGTGACAGAAAGCAGAAGGATCGGTCAGTCCAGTGTGAGGGTGAGCTGCCAGGAAAATGATGCTAAGAACATAAAAACAAAAAAACTCACAATGGGTCCAGGAGGTCCTTGTCGTCCCTGTGGTCCACTATTTCCTGGCAAGCCCTAAAAGAGCAAATAAAGCAAATAAAATACATTCAGTATAATAAATATTTTGTGCTTTTTCATAATTGTAGGTTGAATTTGTTGTGCACAAACCATTTTAAGGGGTTTGAGGTATTTTGAGCAAGTTACAAAACTAAACGGGCTGTATTATTTTCTAATACAGAAGCTGCTGAATTACTGCGACTTCTGCTGGTGGTGGTCCAACCTCAATCTGCCAACAACTGACTTGCAGTTGCGCTGATTTTTATATAATCTCTGCTTTAGCTGCCTTAAGGTGTGTAAAACCATCTCTGCCCTCCAACGTCTTCTCCATGATGCTGTGGTTTTATAAGAACACGTGAAAAAGAAATTGTGGCTTTCACTTTAGAGGCACAGTCATACCTATGACAACTCTGTAGGCTAGGTTTCTAAATGTATGACTCATAATAACATGATATATAATACCATGATGATGGCTTTGTTGTTTCTTGATATTTATGGGTCATTCCGATTGAACAAATTCATTGCTATTAATACACTCTTTGGAAATTGACCTCAGCATCAGATAGACCTGGAAAACAGTTTAACCTGAAGTTCAGCTAATCCTCTCATTTTTGCCTGGATGTCTGTCGTACTTTGCGGTCACACTCTGAGGTTGATGCCATTTCAACATGGACACTCCTTAAATGGTTCTCAATTTAGCTTGAGTCAATGTACAAGTCCTTAAATGAAAACACCATAAAAAACAATATAAAACAACTGAGGATGTTGTAGAAAAAATGTGGAAGGTGGAAAAATATAAAATGTGAATGAAACAATACATAGACTGTAATTTACTCTTTCCTAGCACATTTACTGGATATGCTATGTCCTACTTATACTGTTTCTAATCCCATTCAGTAAACACAAGGAGGGACAATGTACTGTATCTTCAAGTGAGGGAAATTACCCTGTGGCGTTACATCTTTAATTCTCGCCAAAGCACCAACAATATCTTCTTTGTTAAATCCTCATGAGAAACTTTGCCTTCCAAATGAATACCAGCATACCAAGTGTTGAGTTTACAACAAAATCTGCCGTCTCTACACAATAACATAAGCATGAGTGTCTCTGAGAGCCTCAGCCAGTGTGTGACATCACAAAGCTCCTCAGTGAGAGCAAGTCAGGAGTCACACAGTAAACACTGGTCAGCCCAATAGTGGGACTGGAGGAGGCTGAAGTTCCAACCAATACGTGGGAGCTTGTCACAAAACTTTTTTACTTTCTGCTTTCAGACTAAGCTCAACCACATCTGGAAGAAGAGGACAAAAGTCTTAAGACAAAAAAGGTTCAATAAATTCCCTGCTGTGAAGCAAACAAGCATTTGATGTGACACTGAGACAGGAGTCAGCCTGGTGTCACACTATAAACACTCCCCAGTAAATCACACTGAAAGCTGCACTAATGAAAGTATATTAGACATGTAGTTTATCGATCCAGTACTGGAGCATAATGCAATGTCAAAATTACACTCACACACCATAAATATTCAATATATTATAATCCACACTTAATTAAAGTTTCTCTGTTTGCAGTTCAAATAAGAAATTCAGTCCTGTGCCTTCTCTCACAGGAAGGCTCATGAAAATGCATCACTGCTGTTATATTTGGAAGCCAAGCAACAGCTGGTTTATGGTCTGGCCTATAAGAAATGGGGGCAAGGCTAATCTATTTCTGAAGTGTGTATGCATGCAGAAACACCCACCAACTGTGTGCAGGTGAGCTTGGATCCTCATGTACAAATGTGATGAGACCAGTATCGTTTCATTATAGAGTGTCAGCAATATATCTACAAGTTTTTACAAGCCTGTATTTTGGGAAAACTATTACCACTATTCAGTGCAACCTTGAGCTGAAAAGTTCTGTCATGCAAGCATCACTGACAATAATGATTTATAGCTTTTCTTGATCCATTTCACAGTGATATAGACTAAGTAAGTTCCCAGGAGACAGTTCATGTTGTTTCAACTGATCTAACTGGCTGGTACTGTACAGTCTTGGCCAGATTTGTGTTCTCTTTTCACAGGCTGTTTTTGGCTTGTATACACCTAACAAAAAGTTTAGTATAGTTTTTAAACCCAGTGGACTCGTGCTGATAAGTTTTGATGTGAATCAAAGAGCTATTTGTGTTCCCTCTTCTTCTATCAACAAATCAGATGATACACACAAGAGGCTGGAAAAATCCCTATCAAAAATCCCTCAAAAATAGCACAAGAAACAGGAATTTCTAAAAGCTGCTTCATGTTCATAATAACTGGCTACACTATATTTGACCTTCTATTCACTGTCAAACAAATACCAGTAAAAACAGAAGCTGCTGTAGCATTGATGACCTCTTGTGAATCGGTTATAATCAGTATTCACTACTTCCCCTTCCCAGCTGCTTTCAATGCATTAAGTGAAACAAACAGGGAATTCAGTCCAAGCCCACTGCACGAGGTGTCAGTATGTGACATTAACTCTGCAGCAATAAAAGTACGGATTTTCTGACTTTCCTGTGAAACTAAATCATAATTACTTCTTTGTGATTCTCCAAAAATATGCATTGTTTTTTCTTCTTCCTAGTAGTCTCTACAGTAATCATTACAAATATAAAGTAAACAGCAGATCTATAGCATCCTGATGAAATATGAATGTGGGAGGCCTGACATAACCAGTGCTGCAAAGGGGACACATTTCCCAATTGACAGCAGCTAAAATTGCTCCCTGATAAGTAATTTCACATGGTTACGCTCAATAATTACATCAGTGAACATGCAGTGTATTCTGTGATACAGCATGCAGCCTGATAATTTGAGAATTTGAAGATGACTGTATTGAGTTAAATACAAAGTAAGACTTGGTGAATTGTGACATTGGGTTGACATCGAGTTGTGTTTAAAATGATGAAAAGTTTTATTTTCCTTGCAACTAACTTTTTGCTTTGGTCTGTAATTCAGAATCTGAGATGCACATTAACACCAGCAAGGAGCTCATGTGCGTAAATAAAAGCTCAGCAAATGTCCAGCAATGAAAGACACAATATATGAAAAGGATGTATGTGGTAATGTTTCATTTAAAGATCAGCTTGAAGATTCATATTGGAAATATTCAGTTTGCCTTTTCACCATTGCTCTTTAACTGTTTAACACCACTATCTATAACAAAATAACCACAGACTGTAGCTTGAGATATAGTCATTTGTCAAGTATGCTAGGGTTAGGGTTAGGGTTAAAATACTAAAAATGGCCACAGACCTGATGCTTTTTAAGTCAAAATTTGAGTACAAATACAAATGTTCTTAGAGCCAGCCTGTAGCAGCTATAAACAGAACACAGAGCAATTTTATATTCACATTTAAAGAAAAATCTGCAGCAGTCTCACTGTTCAGATATGGTGGTGCTGCTTAGTGCAAATTTGTCAACAATAGTGCAATGAGACATAAATAATTTGTATTAGCTCATCATGTGCATGTGCATTTCATGTGGTTTTCAGCAAGAAGTACTGGACGGTATATTAGACACTCAAGTATTAGGCGTTAAATTGAGCATCAGTGATTGAGTTATCCACATTAACCCCTGAATCAGAAACATAATAGAATTAACCATGTTGACAGGATTGTTACTTACTGGATGGCTAAATTGAACATATAGTTTTGCATGGCTGACAGTCTCTTTAACCTTCAACCCGAAGACTTTCCACTGTGGAAACCTGTGACAGTGCCTGAATTTGGGACAGCATTTTGTCTGATATATTCTCAGGCCATGTGCCAATTTATATGTTTACTGGTGAGCCAGTCTGTTTCACTCCCTTGAAAATGTCTTTTAACAAATATATCAAAATTGTGATATTTAGACAAAACCCTCAGTAATCATTTCTTTTTTTGAGCACCCTGCAGCTTAAAAGCAATAAATTAGATGGTTAAAAAAGATTTGATGGAAAACAGTCAGGAACTGAACACGGATATCATTTCGCAGGGTAGTAGCTGTTCTTGGCACCTTTAATTGAACCAAAATAAGGTTTTGAATGAATCTTTTCCTTTCCTTTTAGATCAAAATTTATCTAAGGCTGTGAGAAGAAATTCCAGCCACAAGAAAGCACATGACAAGCTTGAGAACTATGTATGACTTGACCTGAAACCCACCACAGAGGGGAGCGTCTAGACTTCTGTCAGCCAACAAAGAGACAGCAGATAGATTATGTGTAAAGTCATTCACCTTGCCAGGAGCCAGGCCAGGACAACTCTTCTGTTATCATATTTCACATTTGGATAATACCTCCCGTTTCTGCTTGCCGACACATTACCCTCTGGCTATGGTTCTGTTTTGGTATTTACGGCCCTGTTGGGTATTGTAAGGCCTGATTCCTCTGTCAGCATCAACTAAAGCCAGCTGGTATCACAGAGTCTTTATGAATGGGATCTCATCCACTGTGCATGTGCTAAACACCCGGGCAGTGTGCATCATTTTCAACAACTGGTGGACGTTTTGTATGGTTTTATGAAGGGACGTAAAACCAAAACAGACAAACACAGCTGGACATTTAGAATCTCTACACAGCTGGAAAGATCCTTGAAAAACTATTGGTTGAATGTGTAGCGTAAGATACATTTAAAGTAAGGTACGAGTGCATTCACCTTCTTCAATGTCAGAAGTGCTACACAAATTGCTGATGATAGTTTTCAAAAACTTCTGGAAGATGTGTGCGTGTGTTTGTCTATACATATAGTGTGAGAGAGAGCCAACATAGTCACACACACACACACACACATTCCTGTATGGGCATCATAGTGAGCTCCAGGTAAGTGTGCAGATGAAGTGAGGACCACCCTTTCTGCTACACTTAGAGAGAAGTAATTGTAACTTTCCCCACTAGATGACCCCTTGATTCAATGTCCCACCTCAGATTCTTTAAGAAACAAAGTGAAACAATCAGCATTAAAACACACGACTAGTGAAGTGAGGGCTTTTTCATGGGCGCCATTTTGGATTAGTGTATAGCTAGACTTTTTGACTTATGTCACTTTTCAAGTCTTTGAAAGGAAATTAGCCAGAGTTAAAACCCATGTAAAGTCAAATACAGCAGATGGCATCGTAAGCGTCGGAACATATCAGTTCCCGGTCCCTGTTCTGGTCCCTGTCTGGATCCCGGATCTGGTCCGGATCCCGGTTCCGGTTCTAATCCCGGTCCCGGTCCCGATCCCGGTCCCGGTTCCGGTTCTGGTTCCGGTCCCGGTTCGACTTCTGATCCCGGTCCCGATCCTGGTTCCGGATCGGGTTCGGGTTCCAAACCAAGACCAACAGAACCGGAACCGGTACCGGTACTGGTCCCGATCCCGGTTCCGGTTCTGATCACGGTCCCGGTTCCGGTTCTGATCCAGGTCCCGGTTCCGGTTCGGGTACCGGTCCCGGTTCCGATTCGGGTTCCGGTCCTACTCCCGGTTCCTGTAACGTCCGGGTTCCACTGTGGCTCTGGTACCGGGTCCGGTTCTGT
>OMNW01018643.1:20825-34751 GCA_900303245.1 Selene dorsalis | reverse complement strand
TTTGGTTTTCTTTTCTCCGTCTTCATCCTTTTTATCACACTCATCCTCATCATCCTTTTTCCCAAATCGAGCTCGAAGCACACGACTGATGGAGCTCACTGCGAACACACAGGCAGCCTCAATAATAATAATAATAATAATAATAATAATAATAATAATAATAATAATAATAATAATAATAATAATAATAATAATAATAATAATAATGATAATAATAATAATAATAATAATAATAATAATAAACATTAACCATGAATTAATCCAAAACCACTGATGATTAAATTTTTCAGTAACAATGCTTCATGTTAACATTTATACCAGAAAATTCAAGATATATAATATGTTCTTCTTCAACATACAAATTAGTAACAGAACAAGCTGATCTACTGACAGCAGGTTTGATGTTAGTATCAATGTTAGCATATGACAGCAAATACATTATTTTACTTCTAATGGGAGAAATTAACATCGGCGTTGGTAGCACTAACTTATCATATGCTCTGCATATAAACACACTGTGCATACTATGTGTGTACAGCCATTGGCAACATCATGCTGTCATTGATATGGACCAATGTCAGTTGTCTCAGGCGGCCCCCTTCCAGCTAGGGGCCCCAGGACAATTGCCTGGTTTTCCTGCCCTGTTGCAACACCTCTGAGTACGAGTACCTTTCTTTGGCTCCCAAAGAAGAGCATGACAGGATAAGCTTAGGAAACTCTCTTTTAAACAAAATGTGACACAGTTTAACTTTTAGTGGAATAGCTGTGGAGAGAGGCCAATGCATAATATTTAGAAGAGTTAATTCACTGACCTTATTTCTGAATTATACTGATGCGTGCATGTGCATGTTTATGGAAATGTCTGCGGTCGGTTTATGCTGACTTCTCACCTGATGTTCCCCAACAACAGATATGCAACAGGGGACTCCACAATTGGACACAGACAAAAATGGGGATTTTATTTCATAGCGTTCACAGCAACATTATGTGTGTGCTTTTATTTAACTAATTTAAGACTAAGTGAGTGTGCACTTTTGACTGAGCAAACAGCTGTTACCTGCCAGCTAACAACACACCCTCAACAGGTTTACATTTCTGTGTCTTACTGACTTTATTTTCATCATAAGTCAATTTTATTTCTGTATAAGGGTGCATAATTTTACTTTCAAGTAGTGCTAACGCAAGCCGGCTGCTAATTTACTTAATCCCATTTAATGACACTAATGCACTAATGCCACTAATGCTTTAGATGTTTTTTGCCTTTTGCAAAGCAGATATCTGTAAATCTGTAAATACTGTAACTATAAATACATTATTTTGATATTATTTTATTTATTTATGTAATCTTTGAATAACTAGAAATGTGATGTGTATATTTCCACCAAGGTGAAACTAGGTCTGTCTGATTGTTATCTGCACCTGCACCAAACTAATCACAGATCTCAGCACCATAAATGTTGTATTTATTTTATTACATTGCAACCTCACAATGTGATGGAAGCTGATAAAATTCAGACTCTCTCTTTTTAACCAGTTTGGTACCAAAATTTTTTTTAAAAAAAGGGTGGGAGTGGGGGATGGAGGTTCCCTATCCCATCTCTTGACCAAGTTTGGTGTGAAATGGTTCAGCACTATTCCCGCTGACAAACCGATTAACAAACACACGCAAGTTAAAAAAAGGCAGAGGTGAGGCAAAGAATAATAAACATAGATTCTGGATCAGCACTTTGGTTGTGGTGCAAACTTGTGGTCCTAGTAAAAGGTATGAAATGTCACATGTCACTGTGTGTGTGTGGGTGTGTGTGGCATGCAGTGCTCAGTCCCCTGTAAATTCCCCTGCTATTTTGCCCTTTGCTTGTTGCATGCCTGTGTATTAGTGTTACACAACAGCGTCATCTTCAAAGTGTGCATCAGTTATGTAACATAAGTTTATGTTTGGCGCTGACTATAGCGGCTCTGCCAGACAGTTCAATTATAGACAATTGTTTTCTGCCACTCTGTAACAGGTGATAATCTATGATATAGTTTAATGCTATTTGCTGTCAGATAATGTCTATAATGTTTGACTATGGGCTGCTATAATTCCATATATATTTTGTAAATTATGTTAGTGTATGCCATTTTATGATCTTGTTCCACGTGCTCTCTTTTCGGGACATCGAGCATCTGTGCCTCTACAGGCCTCGGCTCGGCCTTGTCTTGAAGTAATACATAAATAATGCAGTAGATAATGAAAAACATGTGAGAGTTTGAACATGAGGGACTCAATTCAGCATCCTGTCCAACCAAAATACATCTAAGTCAGAGAACAGCAAAATTGGTATTGTTATAATATATAAATGTTACATCATCACTTTTAAAGAAGAGGTTTTGAAACACATGCACACTGAGTCTGAGCTCAAGTTCATGTAACGTACTTCATATGATCTCATTCAGTCCGGTCAACATTTGTCAGCACAGGCAGCTCTCTCTAAATGCTGGAAACCTGATGACTTTAAATGTGTAACATCATAACAACACAAACAGATGTCTGACATGGAATGTGATGATGAAGCTTGGATTAAACCACGTATGGCTTTGAGTGATAATTTCTACTATTATACATATGGTAAACCAAACATTAAAACATTTCCTGGGGATAATTTGTATATGTAACAACAGGTTTAATGTATTTATTTGAAAGAACAAAGAATATCTGCTATTACATACATTCGTTATTTACTTATGGATCGGTTTATTTAACAGAAATTATACAAACAAAGATTAGTAATGTGTTATGAATCAGGTTTCTAGAATCTGCAATGACCCGTATCATCTTTTTCTTCTTTTCTCTTTAAAAACCCTAAAACCTTGATCAGAAGACCATCTGGTCCAACCACTTTCTCATCTCAGACAAGCTGTTCTCCTTCATTTGATATTCATACCAATAAGTCCAAACTGCTCCACAGAGAGTTAGCACAATTTACATCAGGGAAAATGCCAGATGGTAGAATTATACAGTATCTTTTTTATGTCATTCTGTGTTTGTATTTTTAATTACTTGCAGTCACTGTCTACTCATATATTGATTTTATAATTATTTTAAATTGTTTTTATGTTTCCCGCTACTGGGCATTAAACCACAGGCTCTTAACTAATTACTTCAATTGGGCTGAGCTTTTACTTTTGATATACATAGTTTTTATCCAAGCCAGGAAAAATGTGCAGATTTGATGTACCAACGGCCGTGGGGGGAGGACCATGGCATGACGGGAAGATAATCAGTTGAGGGGAAACACAGGGATTGTGACAAACGGAAAAGCCAGCCACTCAAAGGGAAAGCACCCAGAGCACAGTGTGACACAGACATGTGAGTCACTCTGGGCATCGATAGTAGTCAAGCCAAGTCAAGTCAGTTTTATTTGTATAGCACTAAATCACAACAGAAGCTATCTCAGATCCAACAGATCCCACCGAGAGCAAGTGCACAAGGCAACAGTGGCAGGGAAAAAGTTCCTCGAGCACTGAATCAACAGCGTGCAGAAAAAGCTTTCATACTTTTATCTCCAGGACAACTGTGGAGGCCAGACAGACCCACGATGAAAGAGCAAGCAGAAGCCTTGAGTTCAACAATATTTTTCTTTGTTTTTTAAGATTGTAAACTCCCAAGAGTTGACATATCTCTCTTGATCACGTCACCAGACTCTTTGCACTGTTATTAATGCCATTACTTATGAATAATAATAACTCACTTTCCAACTGGGACCTGACAGAACCACCCCTGAGGCATCACTGTATAAACGAGTATTTCCCCACAGCAAGCAGCTGGTTGTACAGACATGCTTGTATTAACAGCACGAGTTACACTCCTTTCCTCATTTGGATCATCTATTAGGACAATCTATTTGCTACAGCCACAGAGTGAAGTATCTAGTGACAACAGAGAAAAGGGTTCTTTTTCCTGGGAAAAAGGGACTCGACACAGTCATGCACATGCTCCAGTGAACTGAAGAGTTACAGTCTTTACATTATCATGCTTGTTCAACTAAAGCTGTGAAATTAATGTAGTGGAGCACAAAGAACAATATTTCTCCCTGAAATGCAGCGGAGTGGAAATATAAAGTGGCATAAAATGGACATGCTCAAGTACAATTTTGAGATGGTGATGTTCTGTGGTGGGGTACTATTACACAGGCAAAAGATTAATGCAAGACAGCTACAGTACATAAGACCATTATTAACTCTATATTGTCAGAATTTACCTGTAAAACACCTAATCCCCAATTTGTCACTATTCATGACTGAGCCCCAGTCTTTGTTAAAATTAGATAATATATGATATTTCATATTGGTAATCAAATTACAAGCTGGCATTTGAAATGAAAGTGAGTATTATAAGCTATCTAATATCAGATGAACCAGATAAAAGAGAAAAAAAAAAGTCTGTGCTTCAAATTTATCTGTGCTTTGAGTTTATTGTTAATGTTAGTGTAATAACCTGCGTGCTTCAACAGTCAGTCACCAAAGTCTGTTTCATGGAAATCGAACCAATTTCTGTCCTTTTTTTTTTTTTCACACTAGACAAGATGTTTGGCTTATGGTCAGACACACTGACTAACAGAAGAACAGATGAACCAACTGTCAAACAGACCCACCACTATGTGGCTTAGGTCAAAAAGTTTAACATTACTCACAAAGTAATCTGGTTGTCAGAATCTCTGAGTCAACAGACTTTCTTTATTTTCACTTCTAATTTGTACCATATAAGTTTCTTATAATTTGTCTTTTGATTCTTACGACTGAAGGCCAAGGCCTTTACAATTTTTTAAGGGACCCTCTTGAGTTATGGGTTAAAAGTTAGAATAACATCACAGTTTGGGATGAAGGAATGATCGGTAGTAATAAAAACGCATGCATGTGTGTGTTTGTGTGTCTGTAACACAGGGTTCATTGCTATTTCCCCAAATATTTGCCTAGGGTGTGGGGCCGGTCGGTGGCTGAGTGTTGGGGGCCGAGGAAAGTGAGCGGGTGTGTCTGCAGCGTGTCAGTGCCTTTGAAAGCAGATCAGAGCGAGTTCTGGCCTAATTAACAGCATGTTTACACCTACACATCTGGGCCGTGTCGCCATCTGCTGAGTGGCGGGGAATATGGAAGAGCGTCATGGGAACAGGTCAGCACGGACACATGTAGAAGCAAGATGTTCAGTGGCAGCCAATGAACAGTAAAGTTATTTAAAGATAAACGACTTTAAACAAAGTGTACTGATTCAATTTTAGTGATAATAAACACTTATCTATCTGGGATATTCCACAGCTTTTGTTTTATAAACTTAAAATGATGAATGATTCAAACGATGATTAAATCCATCCTTGTTTATTGACTCTCTCCAAGTACGAATATTCATCCTGCCTTTGATTCTGTCATTAAGGATCATATTGTCTTGATGTTCATAGGGGATACTTTTTAAAAGCTGTTTTTCCCCCTTGGACAGAACATCAGCTTGTGATTTCTTTGGCATCTACAACTTCTGTTTAAGTGTTTGTTTTGACACATCTGTCAACACACCCGCATCCTACATGTTTTAACTAAAGCTGTGTTGCAATATACTAAACATCTAGATCCACCTGCATCCATCAAGTACTTGGGATGGCCATAGACTTCCTGCAATGCAAGTGTTGCGCTAACTAGAGGCTGATTAGATTTGACTTGGACCTAAATCCTGCAAGACACAAATTATATCAAGTCGCTTTAAAGGTCCCATTTAAAAAAGCAAAAAAAGATTTTGTATGATAGCAGTTTTTTGGTATGATACTGTAGGCCAAAGGTGGTGGAAATTGGCAAATAAAGAATAGTGAGCACGTACAGTGTTGTTATTTTTACTACTTCCTTTTTTATTTCAGGGTGAAAACTAAGTTGTCACTGTGGATATCATTTACTGTGACAGCCCTTCAGTTTTCTTTAAAAAAAAGAAGAAAGTAAGTAACTTGAATTAATTTTCCAAAATTATAGTGCTGCAGAAGTGGAGTCCCCCTGCTGCTCACTTGTTTGTGAACCACAGACAAGTGAATGTGTGGAGCCTTTGATTCAAGTTTCACTTTTTTAAGGAGTCTCAGCGGGGAGCCAAGGAAATGTCTGCCAGCCACACCCACGCTTCCTGCTCAGGCCTGCCTCCATGGGGGGACACAAACCCAAAACAGTTATCAGTATTAAGACACAACTTCCTCTTATCAACACTGCCACAGGGAGATTAAAACACTTTGTTCTAAAATGTCTATTATTACGTCTTAAATCACGCATGTCACCCATGATTATGGCGAGCAAACACTTGTTTTAATTACAAGCAGCCACCGTATTCATCATTTAAGCTGTGATTCATTATTATTTATGCCCAATGTGCCAAACACATTTGTGTTAAACTAAAGGCTTACTAGACATGGTACCACAGCTATTCAGACTGAGTGTAAAACCCTGCAGCTCAACAATCAACTCCCTGTCATTGGAGGAAATAAACTGGCTTTTAGCCTCTGCAATGAGTGGGTTGTTTTACAGTATCTCGATTTAAACTGTACTGTCACACTGAGAAGATCTGCACTGAGTCAGTGCTGTGAAGACCTTGCTTGCTGCAGGCAGCCATTGTTTCCTCCATTGTTCTCCCTGGTGACTTAAATAAAGAGAGTCTCCAAAGCCACACGGCTCTAAATATGTATTTCTGCTGTGCTAATTAGAGACTGTCTATCAAGCGGGCACTGAGCCCAGGACGAGGGACGGCTAAATATACCAAAACAAAAACAAAGGTTCCAAATGGAAAATTATAAACATTTAGACAGAAAGTTATGGACAAAATTGCAAATATAACTGGAAAGGTGACTTTTTGTGTGTTTGCTTTAGAGAAGGAGGAGCACAACGGCAACAAGAGTCGGTGGTTTGGTCACAAACTTTGAGACTTTACAACAGGAGCGGCCTCTCTTTTTCAAAGGCAGGATAGGTCAAACTGTAAATGAGGAAGCAGTTTAGGAACAGTCATCCCTGTTGTGTTACAGTTGAGATGGTCGGTTTAAGATTTTAGCCACACTGCAACAATGTGACTCGGTTTCACAGGTCCAGTCCAGTAGAATGACAGGCAACCTATTTTATTAATAAGATCAGTTGTGTCTCTCAAATAGTAGAAGATAATGAACATATGTATATGACAGCCAATAAATCTGTAAACATTACATTTTTCTACATTTAATCTGAAGTTTTGATATATGTGATAAGACATATTTGTGGTTTTAAGTATAAAGAATCATCTCTATATAGCTCTAAATCTCCTCTCTCAGCTTTATCTGTACTTCTGGTAACAAGAGGTCAGTGTTAGCTAATCAGAAGAGAGGAGAATCTGAGCCTCCTGATAGGCTGATTCTTTTCTCAATCAACCAATCACAATGAACTTAAAAATATATGGCAGATTGTAGACAACCATCAAGAGGAATCAGATCCAGCAAGGTTGGATGGTGGGTCTGGGTGGGCGTGACTTAGGACATTGCCGTGGGCGGTGACTATTTTGTAGTGACATCACAAAGTTACAGAAGTCCTAAGGACTTATTTTAAGGCCCAGTGTGTGAATGTGTGTGCCTCTCTCTGCAGACCAAGCATTTTGATACTGTTACAGTGTTGATATAAAACCCATGCCTTCTTTATAATCAAAACTGACATATAAATTTCACTTACATCTCATGGATACTCTAAAAAAAACATTTCCTGACCAAAAAAACAAACAAAAAAAACATTTCATCACATCATTAACCATTTGTTGATAGTTATACTTTATCTAAAGATGACTTTACCTCTGCAGAGGACAGCTTTACTGTCAGATTTTGTGATAAAGGAAAGAACTGATGCTATAGTCTATTATGAGACATTTCATAGGGAAATTAAAAGAAGAAGTGTGTCTGTGGAATTCCTTTACGATAGATTTATCACTGCAAACCAGCGCCAGACTCAAATTCATATGACATCTCTCTGAGGAAAGTTGGCGTTGCTTGTTAAAGACATTCTTAGCAGGAGCATACCAAGGAAAGTCTGCAGTCTAAAATTTGGTTGGACTAAATTTAAATTCTGAAGCAAAAAAAAAAAAATTAACTGAAACTCCAGAAATTTCTAAACTAAAATATCTGCATCAACATTTGGATGTCTCCTCACCCAGACAACATATGCTATATGTGGATGTCTCTGCTACACCCAAAGTAGCTACAGCAATAACCCTGACATCTCAGCAGCAGAGGCATGTTACTCTGCTGTGTTTTTCTCCAAGAGAGTCTGCTTCATATTTTTGTCTCTGAGTAGGAGCAGAAGGCCAGTAATCGACCCCCCCCAAGTGCAATTTCACGGGGTATCACAGGTTGGTCAATTGCTGTAACTCCAACTGTCATGTCACCAGATCCTCTCACTTTCACTGCCCCAGTCCTAGCACGAATAAAAGCGCTCTGAGTCAGCCTCCAGGAAGGTGAAATGTTTTACTGTTCACACATTTCCCCCTTGCTGACCTCAAGTGACTCCACTCTTTCCTCCCTGCAAAATAGCGTTCCTTGAGATCCTTCAGCACCGCCGCTCGCCGGCACATCTGACACATCTGGGAAACAAGAGTGGATTAAATGCTCAATGTGTGTCTAGAAGTGTTTTTGAACAAGCAGAGAGCGTCAAGGGCTGAAGAGTGGAAGACATGCCACAAGTCCTGACTAGCATGTTCAAACTCCGGAAATATGTGACCAGCAAAACGTTTGCAGAGCTCAGCAGCACATTTTAATTTATGAACTTGAGTTGAAGGAGAACCAAGATTCATGTGCTGATATCAAAGTGCATTAATGATTGGGTACACGCTACTGATCGACCAATGTTATAACAAACCATTAGTGTAATAAATTCTCTGTGGTGATAATCAGAGCATTTTTTTCCAGAAAAAATAGATAATACATTGACATGACATGACATGACAGCACTACTGTTAGGAGCTACTACAGATGCATTACAGTGGATAACATATAATAAAACTGAGTTTGAATACTAACGTAAACTGATGTTTCCCACTCCGCCTTTTCCTCTTTTTGTAGATAAAGTCTGAACTGATTAATGACACACTCTGAAATGACTCATGTTCCCCAAGGAAGCTCTTTATCTGCTGGCATGCATGGAGATGACGCTTTGTTCATTTACAAATATAAATCTCGGACATGCAACTGAAAGCAAAACAGCATTTAAGAACGATATGAGTAGTTTACACTTTTCCCTCTCAGTGTATTGCTACAGATGGACATCAAAGTGCTGGATGGAGATAAAACACAGCATGTCCACTTGATCAAGCACATCCACATTCTTCTTTACCTATCTAGAGTTTTTCTGCGAACAGCTGCTGAGCATAGTCTGCACCAGATGACCACACACAGCACAGCAGATAGTATACAGTCCACAGTAGTAGAGTGTGACTGTATGCATGTATGCAACACAATATACATGAAACCTGGAAAATCTCACAGGGCTCAGCTCGTCAGTCACTAATAGCTGAACTGGTGTTAACAGCTGCACTCTCTGTTCTGGTGGAACTATCATAATAAGGAAATGTTGGGAAAAAAAAAATCAAACTCTGATTCTGCACATGGGTAGTGTTAAAAACATCAGGAGTCAGGGCAGGTGGAGGGGATCGTCGCATTAACCAGACAGGAGATTTACTGACATTCAGATTGAAGGCTAAGTGACGTGCCATAGAGGCTAACTGGTTAGTAAGCTAACTTCAGAGAAAGTCAAGATTAAGTGTTGCCCTGTTCTCTAATAACAATAGCAAAAGTTACTTATAAAGAACAGGCTGCACCCATCCTACAGGATTGTCCACTTTTTCCAGAATGAAATGATTAAAAAATCACATTTTGATGCTACAATTACATAAAGTGGCTTTACACAGCAACACTTTGCCTGTTTTTAGGATCAACGGGTATGGGTCACATTTGATGACATTAGATGAAACAGATTCAATTTAATCTGAAATCACATTCTTTAATTCAGTCATCCTTAACCTAAATCTTAAGTAATCAACAAGGGAACGCCATTATTTTCAGTGATGTCATGTTGTTCACCAAACAGAATAAAAACACACAAATATAATAAATGTGGACATAAACTGCCGCATAACACAATTAAAACACTTAAGTTGAAGAGTAAAGATGTTTGTGATCATGGTTTGAAGATGTAATTGTTTACAATTTTTGTGGGTGTTGTAAATTGCTCCAATTGTCTATAGCAGATCAAAACAAAAAGCAGCTTTCCGAGCTTTGGGACTTGGAGCGTTAGCCAATCCTTTGAACAGGTCAAATAATTACTCTGGGACCAGTTTAATGAGGAAGTGATGTAGAACGACTATCACCAGTAATGAATCTTAGTGATTAATTGAATCTAGGGATTTAAGAGTGAGGGCAGAGGCGTGTGTATAGATGACATCACAGTAATCAGGGACAGACAAGAAGATGGCCCCCATTATGCACTTCCTCATAAGAATATAGCAAAAAATAGCTGTTTCTTTTTTTGTCTCATCTCCACACACACACGGCCAATTTAAACCTCTCAGATTGTCAGAATTATTAAAGCATTAAAATAACAAAAAATGTTACATGCTACATTTCCACAAAAGGTTTCAGACATCTAAACATACTGATGCTGTAAGTCATCTGTTAGTAAGCGAAGTAGTTTGACTCCTGCAAGTTTTGTCCATCTTTTATCTTTTTCCACAACTCCCGTCAACACTGACTAGACCGAATAATTTACTGTGTCCCTTTTTCCATCTCATGTCGTGGTATTTAGAAGATGGAGGTGGTGAAAACTCAGATGATGCAAAGGTTCAAAGGTTAAGCAGTCACACGACACTCAAGAGTGTTTCCACTGCAGCTGCACAAGAGAAGCAGTGCACTGGTAATTCATCTATCTTGATTTTAATTATGTCCCAAAGAATCCAGTCTAAATATAGAACTGAATCTGTTTCCATTACAGCCGCTGCTTTGATGACATAATCTTGCCCATAACTATAACGTTTCCCTCACGAAAAGCTTTCTGGGGTCTACAAAAGTCAACTCCACGCTGGAACTTTACAAACACGTTCCCTCCACAGTCGTACTTGGACAGATGGTGTGCATTTGTGTCGTATCAACTTTCACAGACAGTAATGTGTTGCTCCCAACCTGGAGCTGGAGGAGAAGAAATGCTGCCCTTGTTTGGTGTGGGAACAAAGTATCATCCCTGAGCTGGAGACAGACTCCCTCTTTGGGTGTAAAGCACCTCACATGCAAAGCTCCTTCAATTAAGGCTGGAAATGATTTTGTTGCCACACAAATTAGCACCACTTACGTCAGATGAGACTGAACTACCCTCTATGTCTAACAGGATGTCATTGGTACACAAACACCCTGTCAAGCCGACAGCCAGGCAAAATTACCTCCGTTGGACCAAGAGTGTTTTTGTCTCTGCCCTCACCCTCTTGCCTTAGCAACCATTTGTCTGCCCCAACAGCCAGAATGAAAAACAACCCTTGTGTGATTTTAATGCTTTCATGAAATAGTTGTAGATCTTCACACACGCATATGTACATATGGTTTGTGTTTTAAGACTGTTGTGAGCGCTCCGTCTAGGTTAAAAGAAGCAGTGGACCACAGCCTGGAAACCCAAACAGCATATGCTGCGCAGTGAGCTTTCTCAGTCTTAAGGCATCAGTCAACTAATGTACAGTACATGCTTTATGTGTGCCTGTGTGTGTGTGTGAGCTCTTGAAAGCACTTGCTTGCAGGTAAATGTTTGATGGGGTAATGAAGCTTTGGATAAAAGGAACAAAAACACTTGGTGTTCTCTCTGTGTCCCTTGTGATTCCAGTAAGTAAACACAAGAGTCTCTGTTGTTTTAACACAAATATACACATCATATAGGAGTGGTGGTGCACAGGCAGTAAATTGAAGGCATGCCTCATCATTCAGCATTATATAATCTTTGGAGGTTCATAGAGGTTTCAGTTCTGTCCTCAAGGACAGGATTTGTCACACAAACACATCATAATATTCTTTTCCATGAAACACAACATAGAAAGCTGACAGCGCAACACAAGGAACTGATCTCAGAGTTCCCTTTCTTCAGTCCGACAAAGTCTTTGCACCATATCTCCAGGAAGTAATAAAATATACATCCTGCTTTACATTAACATGCCCTAGATTTGTCACATGATCCTTTAACTTGAATTCAGTTCTGAACAAGTCTTCTTGGAAAGATAGATACAACACTCCCTTAATATGGCTGTATAAGAACAAAACTAGCTTCGTTTTAGCTTGAAAGCAGACAAATGGCATCATTTGGGGGACAAGAAGGTAGGTAAGATCAGTCTAGGGAAGCCACAACCTAATATCTTACCTCAACTGTTCAGTTTGTGTCAGATAAATTTGATTTGTTGATCAAATCTGAGTTACTCTCAAAGGATTTTAGCTTTGGGTCACTTTAAAAACCGTGTATTTAACCCTGGTAATGTCCATCTGATGTTCTTTTTATTGTCCTATCATCAGACAGCACCATGGCTGCGTATTTCCACTGAGTGACAGTCTCAGTCAGAATTTATCACATCACTAAGGAAGCAACTTGTGGAGACAAAGCAAACCTACATCAGTACAGAGAACAAGAGTTTACATTGGCACAACCACTAATGCTGTGTCAGCCACTTCCAGTCACAAGCTAACAAAATAAATAAATGGTCATGAACGGCTCTTTCTGATGTGTCTTTGCTCCTCTGGTCAACTTGATGATCTCTGCTATTTCACCTATCAATGTGAATTAAGCAGGTATTGGGCATGGCAAAAGGCCTGCTCCATATCATTCAATGAGGTAGTAAGTGTAGCTGTACTTCCAGCTCAGTTCTTTTTTTTTTCACTTTTTATGTGGGAAAACCATGTTAAATAAAATATAAATAATAATCAGAGGATTTTTTACAGATGAGAAACCTTTAACCTCACGATATAGGTGCAGGCACTGTCTGTATGTAATTTGTGAGACTTCATTTGAAACAAATGACGGAGGCAGCACCAGCTGTCGTTGCTGCATGTATGTTGGTAATGTAAATCTTAATTGTCTGTGGCTGTGGTTGTGATATGGTGTTGCTCATTTGCTGTTTTCAATAAAAACCTGTCGTGTATTTTTTATCTTGGGGTAAAAGGAACATGTTTCTCAGGAATGAGTTTCTACTTCAATTATTGCAGCAATGTAAGAGAAGGGCAAACAACCCTCAGTGATGCTGAACCGAAATGAACTGATTCAAGAATTTTTTTCTGTCCACCGCACATCATTTATTTCACCACCATCATCATTTTCCACTTCAACCACAGGACAAACTATCCCAGGCTGCACCTATTATAATTAACAATCAAAATAAAATGTCCATTGGATTCTGGGTAAATACAAACCCATGAATGTGTAATAATGTTGTAAAACATGCTCCGCTAACCATTAAAATGCACAGCGGGACATATTACAGGCTGAATTGTTCTGTAATCTCCAGTAATCTCTGGTTGTACAGTACATGCACCAGAGCATCTTCACCCCCCGTAGCTTTACGTCCTGACCTACCACCCCTGGTTTCTGCGTTTCATGTAAATATAGTGTGTAATGACACACTGTCAGCACACAGATGCTATTATGGCCTTCCTACCAAGCAGAGGTCATCTTTGCCACCCCGCCCAAAGGAGGGGCCGCCTTACCACCGTGGTTAAAGGCCCTGCTTCACCCAGACCAAAATGACAGACATGATTTTATCTTTACATTTTGACCAGGGTTTGTGGTGCAGAGTGCTGAGAGTCCTATCTGAAATTTTACAAGGATTTAGCAGATATTTGGTGATTAGTGGAATTGTTTCAGGATTTCTATTCATTTTTTTTTTTTTTTTTTACTTGCAGAAAC
>OMNW01018643.1:7538-20805 GCA_900303245.1 Selene dorsalis | reverse complement strand
TTTTTTTTTTTTTTTTTTTTTCACATTTGGAAAACCATTTTGAGTCTTCGTCTTCTTGCTGATTCCAGATCGTAGAAACTGCCCAGATGTTGTGAAAGGTGTCCCACCAACAAGGTGAGAGGGGGAGCAACAGATCTCAGCGATTATGAGAACCAGGGAGAGCGCTTTTGGCACAGAGGCAAGAATCTATTACATTCCTGCTTTGAGCCAGGCCAAGAAGATATTTACAAATGCCTCCCTTTGAAAGTTCAGATGGTGATCGGCTGTGCACAGTGGATCGTCTGCTTAGTGTTACAGTTCTATCACAGCCACTCCAAATGAACTTAGTTCTTACAAGCCACAGTTCAAGGTATGTTGCCAACTGGTTTTTATTTAGCAGCAGTGTACTACTCCCATCTTATACCCCCAAAAATGCCACTGATGCAGTTTTCATGTACTGCACACAAACCAAGGGCCATCACATTTACAAATTGTTTACAAAGTGACATATTGGAAACAGTTGCTCCAAAAAAAACAAGCAAATCCAGCATACCACAGCACATATCTTGATCGCTATATATGGAAATATTTCCGAACGGTACAAGCAAATTGCCAAAAGAGCAAACTGAGTAATGTTCATGATTTTAACATAAGGTTTTCCAGATGCCTGTGTTACATTAAAACAATGGGACTCTCTCTGTGGCGCTCTGGATTGACTTAAAGTCATTTTGTCAAGGCATTTGTGAGACAGTGAGCTCTTTGGAATGCAATGGTTTCTGCATTGATTGGCCGTAAAATGTCATTTCATTTCAGTCTGCAGTCAAAAACTCAGAAGTAGCTGCTGCTCTGACCTTCACAATGTTCACAACGAAGAGCTTTCAGGGCTTCTGTCTTTAGGTCAGCCCACAACATCTCCACTGCATGAAAGTCTGGCCTTTGATTGGGCCACTGCAACAGAGGGATTTTCTTTGAAGTCATTCTGTAAGGCCAGGATCAGACCACATGATTTTTTGGTCCTTCAGGATGGTCACTATGTCTGACTAAACAAGCACAGTGGCATAAATTCTCGTCTTGGTCGAGAGACCGGCAACACTACAAGTGTCACCCCGACCGATCATCGTTCGCAACCGATCACAACCTTGCGGGAGTTCATAGGGCATCGGGGAGGTGTCGCAACAAACTGTCAATCATGGCTACTGTAGCTGTGTGTGATAGGGGTCTTTAGCTCAGACATGAAAAAGAAAAGGAAGAAGAAACGATCTTGGAGCTGTTCCTGTGTCTGTTGAAAAGGACTGTATGCTACACGTCCATTCTTCCCTAGCACTTGAACTTTAGTTTAATCACTTCAAACTGTCTTTTAGTGTTGTGGGATATCAAGCTGCATGTGACATGTCATGCTCCATACAGCTGTGCAGTGCGCCATAATGTGCATATGGTAGACAGAGATGCTTGTCAGCTCCAGTGACTCCTGTGAGCGTTTAGCACTCAGGGATTCATTTCATCTCTGATCATTCAGCACTGTGTCTTTGGACACGTCATGGCTCGACGCCCACAAATAGAGTAGCCACAGAACTAAATCTCTCCATTTACAGATCGTGGGACTCTACACTGAGGGATATCTTAACTCTTTGAGATGACTCTGTAACCGTGTCCGCTCTAAGTCTTTTGAGATCTTTTTGTTGCAAGGCATGATTTACATCAGCTGAAGCTTTTTGTGAGTGTTTTTAAAAATTAGTACAGTGTCTCTTACCCACATCTTCAGTCTTGCATCATTGACTGGACTCCAGGTTTGATAACTCCTGACTCCTGTTCGTTTTTTGTCCAGGTCACTGTCTGGGGTTTCACACACATTTTCAAATCAACCAATGTGAATACTGAAATTAAGCATCCACCATGGAGAAACATAATGTTATTCATTCTTACTAAGATGATTATTAATATTTACAACATTAGAGGACAAATCTTGAAAGACAGCCCCAAACTTACTCGTCTTTCCACCATATATTCCCCTCTCTCTCTCTCTCTCTCTCTCTCTCTCTCTCTCTAAAGCTCTGTCTGTGCTGCAGGGGAAACATCGTTAATTTATCACAGTCACAGTCGGTCTCACCTTTCTCTTAAACTCCACTGATGGGGGTTTAGCTCTGCATTTAAGACACAAATGAAAAGCAAAGACCTTAAGGCGTAAGGCCATCTGGGTTTAAGCTGGTCTCTTATGTGCCTCCGCTGTAAACGTTTCAAAAGCAGGTTGATTATTCTTTCCCTACAGGCTTAAACTGCATGAGGAGCTAATGACTGCAAGGCATCCATACTGTACACAGTGAGGGTGAGCAATGAGAGAGCTGTCAAAGTGACATCAACAACAACTATTGTGCTTGTTTGTAGATTGTAAACTGTACATTTACCAAAATAAAGTAATAACTGGCTCATGAAGAAAATATGTTATACCACAGGGAGGGATAAATAAGTCCTTTTAGGTTTATGTCTCACAAAACAGCAGTTTTCACATGTTTATGTTTTCTTTCATGTGTGGCTGAAAGAGTGCAGGAGACCCCAGAGGAGTGAGACTGCTGCAGGTCTGCAAGAGTTGAGGAGCTTTGTCCTAACATGCTCATCCAATAAGATAAACAGCATGACTACAAAAAAGTAAGAAAAAAAAAATCCTGCTTGTATTTAATTCCTTAGCCCAAATTCTATAAACACTAATTCACAAAACATCCGTGACGAAACTCAGAGATAATGTTACGCACCTGCAAATATAATTTAAATTTTAACATTGTACAGCCGTCTTTTTTTTATCAGTTTGAACAGCACAGACTGCGGCAATTCTGTAATCCAGAGAAAAATGCAGCTGCTCCAGACAGCGGATAAGTGAACACCTGGGATACAATGAAGGCAGATTTTCAGAGTCATAGCTGTAACTTTAACATGAAAATTACAATGCAACTGTCATTTGATGCCATTTCAGCCCCATTAAAACTGCATTAAAGCTCCACTAATCAACATTTTTATACTAACAATAGATAAAATGACTATGTTTCATGTGAATGGGGTATTTCATACAGCCCACAGTGAATCACCATCGGTACCGCAGTTCCTCTCAGCTCTGCAGTGTGTTTTAGCATCAGCTCATTGTTTTGGTTTCACAGACCGCAGCTTTAATGTTGTTGGTTTATTTAGACAGCATCAACCTCTCTGCAGCCGCTCCAGGCAGCAGCTGACTCCGAGAGCTCTGCTAAACCCTTTGCACACTACCCACCCAGCAGTAAAAAGGACAAACTGGCAAAGTCGATTTGCTGATGAATATGTATATGGGCTACAAAAGTCTGAGACCACTTTCATAAAAGGTCTAGAACATTTTACTGCAAGAGTGAATTGTATCTCAATGAAAAAAGAGCTAAAATCAAAGGCTCACATTCACCAGGTGGCACAGAAACATTACTCCAAACGAATGCTAATGTTGCAACATGTCAGCCGGATGTATAATCAGACAAGGCTCCTGGAGCTGCCCCCACGAGGTGAAGTAATTAATGCTGCTTTAATGAACACTGAAAAAATAAAAACACGTGTAAAATAAAGCCCAGCCTTTAGATCTTTGCTGTTGTTTAACATTTGTTGTGTGTATTCGTGAACCCCCGCTGACAAAACCTTACTTTCTGCTTATAAATGCCACATGGTGAAATGTATTGGGAAAACCACAAATGAGTTTTAATTTGCAGTTTTAAGTTCCCCAGAGGACTTTGGTCCAGGTTAGTGTAAAGTACAAATTATTAACTCTATATACTTGACCAGCATCTCATGGTTGTGGCTAATACAGCGTGAAACAACACAGCAATCTGAATTCTCATGCTATGAAATGTAATGATTAAGTATATAAAAAAGCGAAAATAATGTTATGAGCTGAAATGAAGTGTCTCCAGTACAGGACAGTGGATATGACTTGATAGATGTTTATATGTTTACTGTATTAAAACCAAACACAAGATATAAAGGGGTATGTATTTCTGCACTTTGGCTGTTAAGTTACTACTTCATACATGGTCAGCTGACCAGCTGTTCTTGTTTATATTTACCATATTCTGTATGGTGACTGAAAACTATTTAACCTTAAAAGTAAACCAAATAATTGTAAAATCTAAGCTTTTAAAGACATTTGTGCAACACATTCACTTTGCAGAGGAGGATAAACCTGTTGATTTTGTTCTGTAATGCCACCCTTTGGTGAGAATTCACATTTACCCCACTTAAGCATCCTGCAAGTAATACTCAGTCCATCTAATCCTGACATAAACACTGCTTCCTCTGAGGTGAACAGGCTTTACAGTTTTCAGTCTTGATTTCCCCAACTCACTTGCATTCCCTGCACATTAGATGTATGAGTGGCAGCAGAGTGGTTGTGGACACCATTTGTTTTGTTTTTTTTCGCCAGCATCTGCTAATGGAGGCATGGGCAGACCTCCAATTTCCTATGGGCAGTTTTCATGGTTGTTTAAGTAATCGTTTACCCACCGTTTCTCAGAAACTCATGCAGCAGATGGACAGAGGTTTCGAGTCCATGACTCTCATATTGAAATTTGAAATGGTAAAAGATAGACTAGATAGACTACTTAAACAATGAAAGACAATTTTCTTATGGAAGCAGTGATAAAATGGAAAGGTCTTTAACTTTATAGTGGGACAAAAGTTCAAACTGTGGCCATGATGTAATGCGGTTTTACAGTTTTAAATCTTTAAATTAAAGTACAGTAACTGAAAAGCGTTAGTTTGGTTTTTCCCTACAGACAGAATATAGCTCACTGAAAAATTACTATATAATACAATAAATGTGTTGGCGTGTTGTAAAACAGGTCTTGGCACTGTAAAACTCCCATTTTTCATCAGAAGACCTATAAAATTCAGACTTTAACAGTCTGGTAGGATATATGTTTCTCTTAATCATATGAGCAGAAGTGTATTATACGCAACTTGTTTGTGTCTTGCTGCCAAAACAATGGAGTAAAAATCCCGACAAATCTGAAGCAATGCAAATAACCATACTGATTCAGATCATTTTATTTTCCTTAAAAACCACAGATCCATTTATTAGTATAGTAAGGTTCGGTTCATGTCAAACTAAATAAAGATTAGAGCACCGTTGGACACATTCAATCTAAAGTAACAGCACAGAAAGGCAAACAGTCACAAATGCAACCAAATACAGTTTCCCCACACGGTATCCAACTTTTTTATTTAAGAGGAAATCAAATTTAAGAGTTTTCTTCATATAGCCCACTTCAGGACATTTTCTCTTGTAGCAGAATGCCGTTCCCTAACCCAGAGGTAATGTAACAGTCTTTTAGCTGGATGACGCGGAGGGACATGGAGCCCATCTGGATACTGCTTCCTGATTGGATGGTCAACAAAGTGTCTTTTCCTGGCTGCTCTCCAGTGATTGGATGAAGGAGGAGGAAAAGGGGAGAGCATGGAGTTCAGGGCTACCAGAAAGCTGTCTCTGGAGAATGAGAGGTTCAGTAAGTTAAAGAAAATAACTTGGCGTGACAGTGGATGGCAGACGAGCAGGAAAAGTCGAGCTGGATGGAGATACTGACAAGTGAGGAGGAGAGGTGACATGTTGGATTCAATTAAGTTTTTTATTAATGCCTCCTTCCTCCTTCGACGTTGAGGCCAAAATTTTAATGGCTGTAAGTCAAGATGACACTGACAGGGATTATGAAACTGCCCGACTGTCCAAAGAGCAATTATTCAACTACAGCAGCTAATGAAAGACTATAGTCCGACCAACACAGAGATAGGAGCTTTGGGTTACACAGCCCAGTGGAGCATGTCCATGACAGGTAGGCTCTGTTAACACTTGCCACTAAGACCAGTCTTGGGTGGTCTGATTAGAAGTCGACAACTTTAAATACAGGTGTGTGTGCACCTGAAACAGATGCCTCAGGCTTCCACAGAAATTTGAGCTTCACATTGAGGAGCTTTAGTGTAAAAGGAAGCATGCCCACAGAGAATAAACACCCTTGAGCACACTTAAAGCTTGTGCAGTTGAGTGGTAACTTTTTACTACTGGCTTCTGTAACTACACAAACTTTCCAGAGCATTTGGGTGATGCTACTGACGGAACAAGAACAAGACACAGAGCACATGTAGTGTTAGGACAATTAAACAGGTGCTTCACTTCTGAATGTTGCTCATTGATCTATTTTTGTAATTCTGACACTGAAAATTCCTCAAAGTTGTTTCCATTTTGGACTGTGTTAAGATACTTATTAAGGAGGCCTTTTCAGATTGGCTGGAGCAGGGGGCCAGATGTGGTCCACAGCTGAAGCCATCCCCAAGTCACTGGGTTGCTCCATGCACCATTAAATTTTGCCATTGCTTTGACGGCAATTGAAAAACAGCAGTGGTGAGAGTGGTTTAGTGTGGCATGTAAAATTTAAAAAATAAACAGCATATTTATATTTGGCATATTTCCATCAGTATGCCAAAATCTTCTTGGTTATGGAGACCAGTTGATTTTTTGTGTTATGTGGTAAACTGAGTACCTTTGGGTTTAAGACTTGTTGAGCATTTGCATACTGTGGAAGGCTTTTTTCCCCCCACTATTAAGGATATCCTGCAAACCAACTAAATTGAGAAAATACTCTTAAAGTTGAAGAATAATGAAAACAACCATTAGAGAAATTTCTCAATAAGATAAAACCTGAAAATTTGTCCTTTGTGATAACAACTGACTGGAAATTGTGGTCATGCGAAGATAAGCAAAGCTAATCCTGCCATGTGGCAGTAATGCTGGAAAGATTAGATTGATATTACTTGAATATGTCAACTGAAGCTTTAAAAGGGCACCCACTGTTTTCACATAGAAAATTAAATTTACTGGAGAGTACAGGGATGATGTCATTGGTTTCAGAGTGGAGACTACAAAGTCTTCCTAGGTCTGCACACATGACTTATGGAGAAAATCTTATTAAATACATAGATGTTTTGGGCCAAGACTACAGATTTACTGCCTGGGCGTGTATGTTTTGAGAGATGTGAGGATTCAGTGTACTGAGAGACTCCATCAAGCTTTAGGGGAAATGTACGCTTATTGTTTGATCCACACTTGAGACTAAAAGTCGGAACATTTCAGCCTCTACTGTATTGATTTTGACTACTTTTAAAATCGCGTATCTCTCTCCAGTCCACTAACTTCATGTGATGTTAATTAGCTACAGTCCTGTCTTATTTTTTACTGTAATTACCGTTTCCATTTTGAATAAATCTGTGCAGCTCTTGCTGCTGGCTAGTTGGCAAGTAGTTGCAAACTTCCATCCTATTGTATTATCATTAGGTGTAATGTCAGTGTCTCTCACTACCTCAACTTTGCAGAACGCGTCTTTAAATGCTGCCACTGTTCAGTTTTGGTCTACAGTTTACAAACAGCCACGCAAATATGTCATTTATCTACGTGGTTGTATAGGGAATGTATATACTGGAGTCATGTGTGTAAGTCACATTTTCACATCTTTATGGCTACGTTATTAAATTAAACTAAGCAGTAGATAAGTCAGTTGGTGACTTTAAAATGAACTAATTTAATAAAAAATTACTGCATGTTCTTCACTAATGAGCTTCAAAGGAAGCTGCCAGATCTCTGTACCTGACAGGGGCTCAGTAGTTGATCATCCTCTTGATCGCATCAAAGCACTTCCACTTGTCGGGGATGTAGAAGGGTTCAAAGATGTGGGGGAAGGGTGTGTCGTAACCACAGACTCTACTGATGGGAGCCTCCAGGTTAAGGAAGCACTCCTCCTGCAAGAAGAAACACAACAACACAGATGAGGGAATGTTATAATGTCAGCACTCAAAGCAGATGGGAAGCCAAGCTAACTTGTTAAGACTATGTGTACAACACACAGCACGTCACCACTATATATTGAATCTGTAAGTGTAGCTAAAAAGATGTTCTCATTGCAGAGTTGCAACCAAGTAAATCAGTGCCTTGTGTGCAAAGCAGATAAGGATATATACAAATCAACTTGTAATTTGCACCTGTTCACTACACCACAAAATGATGAGCAATGTAACTGAGTGAGCAGGGAAAGAGAAACAACACAGCCATACACATACACAGCCTGCAGTGAGAAAAAAAGTCTGGTGTTACTCTTCTCACTTTTTTTTTAAAGGAGCTCAATAAAGAGCAAACACCATCTGCTGAGGAAGATTCTGAGATATGGTTGGAAAACGCTAATGCTGTTTCGGCAAATTAATATTTCCAAGGTCAAAAAGACGCTTTCACGCTCAGAAGTATTGTTTCCTATGGATAAATGTGTATTTTGATTGGATGAGACCAACTAAATATTATTTCTGTGTTAAGAGAGGGCGGCACAGTGGTCCAGAGGTCAAAACTGTTGCCTCACAGCGGAAAGATACGGGGCCTGGGAACTTTCTGTGGAGTTTGTTCTCCCTGTATTGGTCCTCTCCTTGCTCTCGAGCCCACAGCCCAAAGACACGCACATTAGATGGTGTCTATTGGTTGTGCCCATTGGTGTGAATGTGAGAGATTGTTTGTCTCTATGTGTCAGCCTGGTGATAGACTGGTGTCCACACCCAGTGTCAGCAGGGATTGGCTCTAGCTCTTCCCAATGGCCCTGAAAGAATAAGCAATACGGATGGATGGATGGATGTGAGGAGAGGAATGTAATATAGAGGACAAAACTGACTCGAGGGAAAATAAGCTTTTCTTTTTACTTAAATTTGTACAGTTGTTGCCGTTTGTTATCATTCTGATTTAAATGCATTACGCCTGCATATTCTGATAATTTGAGGGCGTTTCATCATTTTCAGCACATTCAAACAATTAAGTACAGACACTTTTGTGGCTCAGCAGTTTGGTCTAGAGGGGATTTGTTTCTAAACTAATATCAGCTGTCTTCTTGGCAACAACCCTCTCACTCACAGAACTACAGATACCCTTAGTTCACCCTTGTGCATACAACCCTGAGTTTCCAAAACTATCAAAAGTGGATAAGTAATATTGACAGGAACATAAAAAATAGAACAGAGTTGTTTTAAAGGTGGTCAACAGCTTCATTTTATTTCTATTAACATATCTGACAAGTAAAGCTCGTTCAATCAGGCTTCTCAGAAAAGGCCAATGCTCAGGCAATTTGGCCAGAGTGCAAAACAAGCCATGACTCGTGTCTCTATATTGGCCTTTGACCTCTTCCCATGGAGACAAAGCAGAATGAAGTTGGCCAAAACACTCCAAATGGGACAAACCCCCTGATGAGTTAAATGAACACTTGGACGCATGCACACAGATTTGCAGAAACAAACCTGAAGTACCCTCTCTCAGATTATGCCGTCCGACAAACAACTGCTGCACAGCACCATCTGTATGCGTTGCCTGTTTGTGCATGTACGTCTGAGAGACGGCACACAGTTTGACCTGTTCCTTATGACACCAACAGCATCAAAAACTCAGTCGTCCATGTAATCCCTCATTACAAAACCCACCCAACTGGCTGCCATGGCGTCGTATGGCGTTTGGCAGGGCAGGACTTGTATGTTTCACACTATGTTTTTTCATTTCTTATAAAACTTCTGGCAGAGTCCAGGGAATGTCAGACTTAATGAGCCGGCTTTTTGTGCTTTTCTGCTTTTACAGGCTGTAAAAATACAACACAACAAGAGAAACAGAGGGAGACAGTGGCAGAAGCTGCTGCTCTCTCTGCCTTTGGAGCTGACATGGTGCAAAAGGAACTTTCCAGTCCTGATGTGTAACTACAAAATGTTTATCAAAAAGGAGGGGATACATGAAGCAGCTAGCAAAACAGGTGAATGGGGAAAATATCAATCCTGTAAGATCTAAGCTTGAGACTTTAGGGGAGTCGTGTGGCTGTGACAGTGGTGGATAAAGCAGTGGAGCAGTGTGGGAAATCTGTGGAGATGGTTTAATTTATGGTGTGATGACAAATTTCAATACAAATACAACACAAAAAACCATCTGATGTTCTGAACTGATATTCAATGAATAGAAAAAAATAAATATTCATGTTCAACGACAATGAACTGGTCAAATTCAAAATTTATAGTGCGAGTGTAGTGTTTTATGAGTTTAAGTGTCAGTTTAAATTCATTTAAACCTGGCGTTTTGAGAAAGCAACAGCTACAAGGAACCTGCCATCTAGTGTGTTACAATTCTTGAGTAAGCCAGTAAAGCTAGTGAAGGGGGACCAGCCCAGAAGTCACGGGGTCTCTCGTTTTGGTGCCAGTAGGAATGAAACCCCAAACCAGGGGGAGCCCGTCCGGATTTGCTGTGCAGGGCTCAGTGCTGCTGGCATTGTTATCTGCCTGGCAGCTGGACTCCTGCACCGTTGGACTGGGAGTCTGCTCCTCCTGGCTTATTAAGTGCGATTAGCTTTAATGAACATGAACTGAGTGGAGACAACTAGTTCAACAAATCCTCCTTCGCTTTTCATTGCTGTTTACTCCTTCCTGTCTGACTTGAGAATAACCTGAGATCCAACAGGCTGTGGCAGATCCTGACAACCACTCTACTTCTGGTGATGTGAAAGCCTAATCTTGGTATTTTTTACCCTCTCGGTGAGTTTAAGCATGTTGCCTTCATGTGCTGACAAATGTCCATGGCCTTAGGGCATATGAATCCTTTCACAATGAAGTTTCAAGCATATTCACACTCTGCTGCGTGTACCCTAAAACTGTAAGTCGAGGAGAAAGTGGTTGAGGGTTGAGGAATCTGGAATCTAGACCCAGTACAAAAATATGCATCAGAGGTGTTTTGTGTTTCTGCTTGCAGAGCCTCCAGCAGGCTACACCATTACAATGTCAAAGTTGTTTTTTTTTCAACTCATGAGATCTGCAGGAGTAGTTTCTGCGCACATGAGCTAATTTCAACAGTCCAGTCCTGTTTTAAAGAAAATACATCATAATTAGTGGATGACATACCTGGCTCAATAAAAGGCTAACTGCTGTTTTCTTGGGATAAATTCACTCTCACTAAAAACACAAAATCTTGGGATTGCCAGAGTCACACAGGATTGGACTTGAACAGACTGGGCCCCTGGAGCAAATCTAGATGTGGATATTATCATCTTTGATTTGACAGACAGACATGAGAGGGTTTTATCTTGTCAGATCCAGTCGAACAAAATCTGAGTATTTCCATAAATCCATTAATCTGCTTCATTGCACACTTGTTCTATGTGCAGTGAATGAGCTTCAGTCAAAGGTATTTGTGAAACAGTGCATTTCTGCAGAAACTGGGGAGAGAAGGAACTTTCCTGAAATAACACCAGAAGGTATATCTTGCTTTCTTTTCATCCCAGTGTATTGATGAAAGTGACAACGTGATTACCCCAGTCCACTGAGATTACAACCTCAAGATCTATTCCCTGCCCTACTACAGAGAAACACTCAGACAGTACCAGGGAGTTTGCCTTTTTGTCTGGATCACATCTGTAATCTCCTCTAAATACATTTACTGGAAGTGGGAGAAAAGTACAGTAGTCTGACTGCCTGCCTGCCACCACAGCTGGATGGAGGAAGGCCACACAACTCAGATTTCATTCAAATCAATGTTTATCTTTTGGGAAATGCATCATTATATGTAATACACTTGAATGTCAGAATAAAACTATGTGGCATGCCAAGTAACAGAAAGCATGCATCGTACAGTGGTGCAGGATTTATAAATACAGAACAGCGGGGGCTCAGAGGTGCAGTGATGATACCGTGTCTCCTGTCACACAGAAGTCAGTTTGTCAGAAACACCGCAGATTGGGAGGTTGCAGCCAGAGGTGGTAAAGTGCCAGTGTCACAGGCTATATAAGTGAACAAAGCCTCTAACCAGCTTGATTTCAACTGGGAACAGCCTGGAAGTGGTCCAAGTCTTCTACATGTTTCTATATTTCTCTCAATGATGTTCAGGTTGTTCAAAGTCTGTGAGACTGGTGAGCTAATATATGTCTTCACACACCCTAAATGTATGCATAGCGGATTCTCTCATGTTAGACAGGCACTGTCTACAGACTGTACTGAGTGCTGACTGCACAAACAAATAATGGACTTGCATTAGCATTGGCCAATGACAGTCTCATTAAGACAGGTTCATACAACCTGGTTTTAATACATCGTACCTAAGTAACCAAACCTGTGACCACCACTGCCTGTTATAAGCTAACAACATGCATGAGTTGTTTACGTTTGCATGTCCCTGATTTTGCTGCACACTCTTGACTCCTTGACTCAAGGGAAAACAAGGCCTTTATCTCAGGTCATGTCTATATTAAAGACAGGACTCCATATCTAATGTTCTCAGGCCAACACAAACTGATATGCTGTCCAACTATTGAGTTCATAAAAGCTGTAAAATGTCACAACACTGACTCCATCAAACAAGTCAGGCTTTACAAAATCTTCTCTGAACGATGATAAACTCCACAATTTTCTCATTAAAAAAGGTTTTAGCTTTCCCTTATGTTGGTGATATTTGTTGTTGGCAGCTTTACATCAATCAGGAGAACAGCGAGGAGGAAATGACCAGAATTCATTTTAGTGTAAAGTGGAGAATCTAAACAACAGAGTGATGGAGCACATTGTGGCTCTGTTGCACTAATGGAAATGCAGCTGTGGAAATGTACATAATGCTAAATTTTCCATTAGAGCTGCTGTAGCAGATTACAGGTAATGTCAACCCCCTCCATGTGTTTTTTAACATAAAAGCTTTTTAACAACAAAATAAATAAATAAAGAGGCGTTCTAACTGTTTCACAGTAAACATGACATCCTATTAAAATGCAACACAAATAAATTAATAACGAGCTTGTGTCAATGAAACTGAAAAAAGTTAACACTGGATCACAGGCATGCCTTGGTTCCTGTGAATCCCTTGTGTGTGTTGAATTAACAATGAAAACTACGGTATTGTTGTTTCTTAGTGTCTCATCCATTTATCTATCTTGTCTGGTTTTTAATGAGTTCTCACGGTGCTGCTGGCGAATAAGATAAAGTGACATGTAGCAGATTAAGGGCCATGGACCTGTATTAGGGATTTTAGCTCAGAAGTTGAGAAATGACTCTGCACAACATCCTGCAGGGAAATGAAGGCTAATGAGTGAGTGAGGCTTGAGGGTATTAAGAAACTGATAGGAACAAGCAGCAGCAGTCCAGCATTATATAACATTCATAACCTCCTTACCCAACGTGGTGGTACCTGTATCCAATTCACAAGCCTTTTAAAGGAACCTTCCTGTATAAACGCTGTCCTTTGAAGGTGATTTAATGTATC
>OMNW01018642.1:30928-46957 GCA_900303245.1 Selene dorsalis | reverse complement strand
CCTGTTCGGATTCCGGTCCCGGTTTGGGTTCCGTTTCCGGTTCTGGTTCCGGTCCCGGTTCGGGTTCCGGTTCGGGTCCCGGTTCGGGTCCCGGTTCCGGTTCGGGTCCCGGTCCCGGTTCGGGTCCCGGTTCCGGTTCCGGTTCCAGTTCGGGTTCCGGTTCGGGTTCGGGTTCGGGTTCCGGTTCCGGTAACGTCCGGGTTCCACTGTGGCTCAGGTACTGGTTCCGGTTCTGTTGGTCTTGGTTCTGGTCCTGGTACCGGACCGGGACCCGAACCGGAACCCGAACCGGGACCGGAACCAAAACCGGGACCGGAACCCGAACCGGGACCGGGACCCAAACCGGAACCTGGACCGGGATCAGGATCGGAACCGGGATCGGGACCGGGACCAGATCTGGGCCCAACATGTCCTCCTACATGTCCTCACTTTACAAAATGGTCCTCACTCCAAAGGTTTAAAATTCACACTTGTCCTCACAATGATAGGAGTACAAACACACACACACACACACAGAGAGAGAGAGAGAGAGACACACACTCAAATGTGCCAGGGCTCATGAATATGCAACTGACTGAATTATTTTGTGTTCCAGGTCTCGTAAGGTGCTGAAGATGTGGCAGTTTATGTACCAGTCGGACATTGACACCATGAGAAGCTTGAAGGACGCCATGGCTCAGCACGAGTCTTCTTCAGAGTACAAGAAGGTTGTGACTAGGGCTCTAAATATCCCAGGATGCAAGGTGGGTCACTCCTGTTCAGTTTGCATTTATTTGACTACAACAGTTCACATAATGTCTTCCTCCTCTGAACTTTAGTGTTCAACCATAACAGAATGTGTTTCCTTTGTCCTGTCCCCTCATCCCAGGTTGTACCATTCTGTGGGGTTTTTCTGAAGGAGTTGAGTGACGCACTAGATGGGACGGCGAGCATCATTAGCCTTAAACCACTTCCAGACAACACAGATAACTCAATAGAGGTACAGCAAACACCTTCAGGCACACACAAATGTAACATGTCTCATACAACTGATCTAAGCAATAAGAAGACATGTCCTCTTCTCTCTAGTTTGTGTCTGACTACAGCGGCCAGCACAACTTTATGTTGCGTTCTGGTCCAAACGGCTTACACGTCCCAGAAAAAGAAGCTACTGTCAGCAACATCCTCCAGATTATAAGGTACACTGCGTCTGTGTAAAAATGTCTGCCTGGCTTGTAAAGTCTGCTTTTACTTTCTGACTAATGACAGTCTTCTCTGATCTTCTCTTCGTGATTTTATTATCTGTCAGCTTCACTCCTCAGTATTTATTTCACTTCACTCTACTTTTGGCTTTGATATCAAATTTCCAAATGTTCTTGCGCTTGACTCCTCTCTGACTTTTCTCTCTGTCTCCTCAGATCATGTAATCGTAGTTTGGAGTCAGAGGATACTGATGAGGCGTCCACCAGTCCCTCTTCTACTGGCCCATCCCCCACATCAAGAAACAACTCTTTCAGGGACCGCTGCCGAAATCAGTCAGTACCTTTGTTTTTTCTCTCCCTTTTTTAATATACACTCTGTTTACCCCAGTGACAGACTTCTTTCAGTGTCCAGTTCATCAAACTCCAAACAGCAACTCCAGAGCTCATAAAAATTGGGTGATCTGTTAAAGGATACGTTACACCACTGACTGTTTTTTGTCACAGGGTCTTTAGCTGAAGGATGATCTCTGTGTTTCTGCCATGTGCAAGGGGATGTTGTGCAAGATTAGCTGTTACATATACATATACATATACATATAGCACAGTGTCAAATGGCACCTAGCATGTGACCCAGTCCATCAGCATACTGGAACACAGTGTATCAGTTGATTGCATAGCTGTTTTTCATTGTCTAACTTTTCTCCTTTAAAGAATGTTTTAAAAATGTTTTTTTTTCTTTTAAGTCAGATATGTATAACAAACTCCTAAATCTGTCTCAGTTTTTATCAATACAGTATAAATTATATAAACTATTTTTAATTTTTTGGGTGAACCACTCCTTCAAGCCAGACTGGATATATTCTATTCTTTAGCACTCTGACCTTCCTGCTAAAGTTCTGTGTCCAAAATTGAGTTCTTTATTTTCCTGTTTGCTCACAAGCAGTGACTTGCAGACAAAATAAAAGAAAATGGTCTATTATGTACCAAATTCTTATGAAAACTATCAGCAGTGCCATGCAGTAAAAGTTAGGCTGACACAAGTTTCTGTAAAGGTGTTGGTGGTCATGCCTCCACAGCAGTCTCTCTTGTAATAAATCAGACAATTGCTATATAATGATTTACAAAAGACTAAACATTAAAAACATTGGTGTGTATTTTGCATTTACAGCCCAATTTCTGAGGCCAAATGGACTAGATTCTCAACCATCTTCTACTGTACGGTGTCTTATTCTGGGTCACCTTCTATACACAAAGTGAAACTGTGTTTTCATAAACACCTGCACAAGATAATGGGCTTGTGGAGGAACTTATTTACAGATTGTTATGGAGATGAGGTGATGTTCACATAAACCCCTGTGTCACCAAGAAAAGAGATAGCAGGTCAGTTTCCTGTCAGGGCAGGAAGGAGCAGAGCTCTGGCACTTTTCAGAGCACTGGTGACAGGTAGTTTGCTGGAATTAGGACACCAACATGAAATGTTGTTAGAAAACTGATTTAATTTCATGCTCAGTTTGTGGTATTTGTACTGAGGAAATCTGGATTGTCTTCTCTTTGTTTCAAGACAGTTGTCTGTGACTCTGAGTTATTATTTCACGTTGGAGGTCAGGATAACACTGCTTCATTTTGGCGAGGGAGAAACTGTTCATCCGTTTGTACGCAGATGCAGATAAATATCATCTTTCTTACTCAAAGAGGTTTAGGTGTTCTTTTCCTGTGTTACTCTCTTTCCCTCCGGCATTGTCTCTTTGCTATTTTTCTTTTCACATATGAGGGCTTGTGTGTGCTCTTTATTTTTCTCACCATTACTTGTCCCACTCTTCTCCATCCTGTAGTTCCCATTCATTTAGGACACCGCCAGAATCAAACCGTGTCTTGTAAGTGATTGTAAGAGTTTCAGGAGTTTGAGATACGTTGTCTAACCTCACGAAGATAGTTTGGATAGAATTTAGTTTAGTAGTCAAGGAATGTGCAATGACAAATGCATGATGCTTTTGGCTTGTTCAACGGATGCATTACACGACAAAGTTGTTTGTCGTCCTGTCTATGTATCTCATTTTCTTATTTTTGACTTGACCTCAGTGTATTTTCTTATAAATGCTTCACCACACTTGCTGCAATAATTGAAATCCAACATAGAAACTGATGCATCTGCAGATTTCCTGAGACAATCTGTAAACTAAGACTGTGATCTTCAGACAGTGTTCCTTTTTATTATTATTTCTTTTTTCACAACCTCACATTGCATCTCTTTTCTTGGAACTTGTATCCATTTTCAGATTCATGGTTGGGGACTTGTCGGATTCAGATGGTGACTTGTCGTCTGAGCCGGTGGTGAAGGAGGTAGAGTTCCAGGGGACTGAGGAGACACACAGAGCTTTCAGCCATGGCACTGAACTCATTCCCTGGTAAGAAACACACAAACACAGTTGTACTCACCAATAAAAACTGTGCATTTGACTCACCAGACACTCCACTCTCTGCATTCTTTCTGTCTAGGTACGTGTTGTCACTACAACCTGATGTTCACCAGTTCCTGCTGCAGGGGGCTACAGTCATTCACTACGACCAGGACAGCCACCTCACAGCTCGCTGTCTGCTGCGACTACAGCCTGACAACACAACACTTACCTGGGGTAAGTTATCACAGAGAGCCAACAAAATCATCTTGATATCATTTAAAAGACATGCTTATCTTCTTTGCTGTATTTTTCTACGTCACTTGTAATTAAATTTTCTACTGAGTTATGTAATCAGTTTGTGTCTCACTGAGAGATATTTTAAACACGACGAGTATGTTTATATCTCAGACAGACAAGCGCCGTTTCCCTTCTCATTATTACTCTTTAAACAAATGGAAAACAGGAATTCGTGATATATGTGTTTATATATGTATAAAAAACCTATTTCCTGTGTCTTTATTGTGTTTTAAATGTGTTGTAAATGTGTTTATCCAGGCACGGTGAGTCCTATATCTTTGTTAACACATACAAATTAAAATGGTGTTAAACATGGGCATATGTGCTTTTTACTACATTTCAAACATATTATAAATGTCTTGATTTATGGCAGGTAAGCCTCAGAGTGGAGGAGCTTCCTCTCCAGAGCATCCACTGGGATTAGGACAGACTGTAGTGGCAGGACTGGCAGAAGGCCTTTTGGACCTCGGAGTAGTGAAGGTCTGTTGAGTTGTTTCAGTATCTCAACTGTAAAAATGTTAAGTCTTTGAAACTGGTTCAGAGATTTGAAATTGAATATACAAGACACATAAATGTGAACTTGAGGAATAACAGTGACAGTTATGGTTTGGATTGTATTCTTATGTTTTTATTTGATTGTGCAGGCAGTGTTTCTGGGTCACCAGGGAGTGGACGTCCATGCTGTGTGTTTGCAGAATAAGCTAAGTCAAATGACAGTTGAAGAAAATGGCCTCACACTCCTTTATGGTCTCAGCACCACCGACAACAGGTCAGTGCCTTGTCACCACTGATGTCTTACTTTGAAATCCAATTTTTTAACACTGCTGCATTGCTGCAGTGGTATTTGGGAAGAAGATGAGGAGCTACTTTCCAATTCAATTCAACGTGTTTTAACTTATCTCCCTTGACTGCAGGCTCCTGCACTTTGTGGCTCCCAATCACACAGCACGAATGCTTCACAAGGGCCTGTCAGAGTTGGTGAATGCAACCAGGAAATTGAAGAAGTTTCCTGACCAAAGGCTGCAGTGGCTGAGGAGGCAGTATGTCAGTCTGTATCAGGTAGATATATTCTCATCTGACTGATGCTTCCTTCACAATACTTTCCATCACAGTGTCTGTTTGGAAAGTTTTTCAGCTACATTGTTGTTTTTTAAGTAAAGTGTGCCATGGATTTTTTCTCTCTCTCTTCTCTGTTGCTTTTCAAAGCAAAACTTTTTTCGCCTCCCTAAAACATTACAGTACTTTCCCTCCTCTTTGTTGTGCATATCGTTTTAGTTTGGGAATTGAATCTCAAATTCCCTAAATCCTCCTGAACTGTGCCTTTATACTGTTAGGAGGATGGAAGGTACGAAGGCCCCACACTGGCTCAGGCCATTGAGCTGTTTGGTGGACGCAGATGGAACATGAGCACTGGTGGAGCGGAGAAACAAGGTGCCCAGAAAAACAGCCCTCTGAGCATCAATGATAAGGCCAAGAAGAAGAAGAAAGTCCTAGTCAGGGTGAGTACATGGAGAGTTGTAAATTATTTATAGTCGATTAAAGTAAATTGTTAGGTTTAATTGTTCAAATCACATCACATTCAATACAGCTGTGACCTCATAACAGTTACAGTAAATATTAGAAAATAAATCACAAAGAGACATACAAGTTGGTCTGTCTTGGTAAGTTATGTCTCATTAAAACTACACACTCAGAGATTTGGCTTTTTATTGTTGAGTACAGATGTTGGTCTATAAGTGGTTGTAAGTGGTTTATACATTCAACACAGGGAGACAGTGGGGATGCCACAGATGATGAGATGGTCTCTAGGAAAACCCGGAGCTGTAAGGAGGGAATGTATCGAAATGGACCAGAGTCTGACAGCATCGACCAAGAAGATACAGGTGACATTTTCAGGAAGCAAGTATGCTATAGTTCTGTGCCTTTATGATAATTATTTACACAGTATTCTTTGTCTCTGTAGAGGACAGCTTCCCTGGACCATTCTCCCTCTCATCCACTAGGAGCCCTGGATTACTAGCTTCTTCTTCCTCCTCCTCTTCTTCCTCTAGCATGGCAGGGTCCAACCAGTCCCGCCCTCAGTCCTCTCCAATCCTTTCAGGAACTGCTAAGTCACAGCCAGGGTATGTACCATGTATGCAGGCCAGAGGTGTGAAACTTTGACCCCAGTGACATCTTTTTTTCTGTCAGGTTAAGAAATGTTTACTCTTCTCTGTTGGTTGCAGGGCCTGGAGCAGCAGGTCATGGCATGGTCGAGGTAAAGGTTGTTTCAAAGGCTTCCAGAACCTCATGATCTCTGACAGCACGATGAGCTTCATTGAGTTTGTTGAGCTCTTCAAGTCATTCAGGTGAATAATAACATAGATATCCTGGTAGATCCCACAGAGTAAGATGCTGTTCACAGAGCACAGATTCAGTCAACATGGCATGTGTAACCATCCAGTGTTTTGCTGTCGCCTGAAGCATTGATTTATGTATATTATCAATAGTCTGTTCATCATTTTTGCAATGTCACTCCCTCTTGTTATATAATTATTGTGTTTTTATCAATAGCAGCTAAAGATAGTGAGATCAAACAAATTCAGCAAATGCTTTTCATGGTTATCATGCTACAGATATTTTCCAAAGAATCTTTTCTGTATAATATTTAGCTTCTATAATATTTTCCCCTGTCAAATTAAAGGAAACATTGTTTTTCCTTGATAAGAACTGAATTATTCTCATACCAGTCCTCCTACTTGTCTTAGTCCGAGTGTATCCTCTCATCTGTTGCCCAGCAGTTTCGTTCAAAATGCCTCACTTGCTCAGCCACAGCCTTGCAGAGAATATGAAACTTCACCCCTAATTTAGATTTAGCTCCTAAAGGTGGCAACTGAAGCACATTAAGCCACCGGCTGAGGTTTATGCAATGACTACTTGATGTCTTTTATGAATCTAACTCACAAATGTCAGACTTTTTAAACTTATGTGTTAGTCTGTTAAAGCCCCTACAAAGAACTTTCATTTTGTGTTGATTCTGGCAACCCCTGTGGACAAAAACGGTAGTGTTTTGCCAGAATGAAGACTGCATTTCCCATAGGCTGTAGCGCATATTTTCGTAAAGAAGCTTATCTGGCTGGCACGTGCTGTAAATCGTTTCGTCTGGTGGACCGACCCAACCACTGCCTCCCGAGGTAAAGAGTTACACTATTTAGAAATGGCTTATCTTTCCACCAATGGCCTCATTTGCTGTTGTAGAGACATCAGCAGAAGCGAGAGACTTTTGCATATCCAGTTAAAAGTTCTTTGTAGGGGCCTTAACAGGGAAAATAGGACTTTGAGATTTATGTGGAATGCCAGTTTATAAGTTAAAATTTACAGATCCCAAAAACAAAAAGGTATTTCAAAGGCTGTGTGATGCAAAAATCAAAGACAGTATTGTATAATACTTGTGCATATCCGTATTGGATGAGCTGAATTGAAATAGAATTTAAAAGACAATGACTAAAAATCTGAATCATCTCCTCCACAGTATCCGGAGCAGGAAGGACCTGAAGGAGCTGTTTGACACCTTTGCTGTTCCCTGCAGTCGATCAAGTCCAGAGTCAGCTCCTCTCTACACCAACCTCAGAATAGATGATAAAGACACAGGACAACAACCAGACCTTGGTACAATACACAGTTATTTGTATTTATACAGACGAGCATGAACAAAAGTATTAATGGTAAAGTATTAATATCATTCTTCTGTTCCTCACCTCTGCAGATTTACTAACCCGCAATGGTTCTGATCTTGGCCTGTTCATCCGGACAAGGCAGCAGATGTCAGACAACCAGAAGCAGATCTCAGACGCCATTGCGGCAGCCAGCATCGTGACCAATGGCACAGGAGTGGAGAACGCATCACTGGGTGTCTTGGGATTGGCCATCCCCCAGCTCAATGACTTTTTAGTCAACTGTCAGAGAGAGCACCTGAGCTACGATGAGATCCTCAGTATTATACAGGTACAGTTTTGATCGTGGATAGATGAATGTAAGGGTGACACTAAAAACATTTTATTAGTGGATTGGTTGACAGTGAAGAACTTTTCCTTTGCAGAAATTTGAACCTTCAGCAAGTATGAGACAAATGGGCTGGATGTCATTTGAAGGTTTTGCAAGGTATAGTGATTTTTTTTTTTCAAAATTCATTGCATATTCATTTCAGAAATAAAATTAAAGTATATGTTGAATTCAGATACCATATGACTAAACTACATACCACTGTATTTCTAAAGAGTTGCAAGTCAAAAGTGTAATAAATGCAATACCATTATGTATTGTAATTGAAGTATACTTCTCTGTCTATTCCAGATACTTGATGGACAAGGAGAACTTTGCATCTCGTAATGAGGAATCCCAAATGAACCCAGAGGAACTGCACTATCCTCTGTCCTATTACTACATCGAGTCCTCTCATAACACATATCTGACTGGACACCAGCTCAAAGGAGAGTCCTCTGTTGAGCTTTACAGCCAGGTCAGTGAGAAAATTACTTGCTGTGTATTTACTCAACTATTAAAAGTATGTTTAAACCACAAATGCTTATTGAATGTGGATGTGTTGATTACTTAGGTGCTACTGCAAGGCTGTAGGAGCGTTGAGTTGGACTGTTGGGATGGAGATGATGGCATGCCAGTTATTTACCATGGGCACACACTCACCACTAAGATACCCTTTAAGGTTAGAGACGCGTATCATGATTTCAACATTAAAGAGAGGAAAAGTCCTTTCATTGTATAATAAAACTGTGAAACTTTTCAGACACGTATCAGCTAGCATCAGTTCAGCAGCTTGTTGTCTTTGCAATATTCATTCCATGTAATCGAACCAGGACATTCATCTGTGTTTAAGTTGAAGCTGTAGCTCATACTAAACTTCATTAGTATTGGTTTCAGCTGAGATTTATGTTACATATTTGACTTGACTTTTTTTGAGAATTAAATCTCTCCTGTCATCATCCAGGATGTGGTGGAAGCAATTAATCGGGCTGCATTTGTCAATTCTGACATGCCCGTCATCCTGTCTATAGAGAACCACTGCTCCCTTCCACAGCAACGCAAGATGGCGGAGATCTTCAAGGTAGGTTTTCTCTGTGTGGTTCGTTAGTTTCTGATGTCTGTGGTATTGAACTTCATGATCAGTGAGTGGTAGCTCAGACACTGAGAATCTTTTGTCATTTTATTATATAAAGAATTTGAGAATTTTAACCGTATTGAAAGTCAACACAAGAAGAGTGTCCATATGAAATTGCTTCCATCTGTTTAACTGATAGAGAAGCATTACTCACAGGTAGAAAAAATGCATTGGTAAAAGTTTTATCATGGATAGAGTTTGGCTGAGCCAGACTCTATCCATTTTTAGTAATACCCTTCTTTTTACAAAGAGAATTATATAATGCTACACCTGGGTTTCTAGCCCAGACTTATTACTCTTCTAACAACCAGGTGGGATTATTTTCCTCTGTGGCACTTTTAACTGCACTTTTCGAGCAAGAGTAGAACTACACTCCTTTGTTTTCCTTGACCAGATTTTCTCAGCTGCTCTGGGCATTCATACTGGCAGACATCCAGACAGCCGGCTTGCTTTTTTAATCTTCAGGCTACAACTGTCCCTTTCCTCTTTTTAAAAAAAAAAGAAAAAAAAAAGTTGTATACACAAGGCCACACATATCTGGGCACGACAGATACATCACAGAATAACATCATGCTTTCATCAAAGAAACCTTCTAGCATTTCATCCTCCCTAGAGACTGGCTTCTGAGTGGCTTGATAAAGAGAAGTCTTTCATGTTCAGACAGCTCACCGTGAGCTTGTTTATTTGTAATGCACTTTTGTGTTGATAAAACCACTTTCATTTCTGAGTTGTTGAGGATTCCACAAGAGTCTCTGAGTTACCCTCTCCTCCTCTCACTTGACATTTCAATCTGATCTGTACCTCACATTATTAATTGTCTGTCTATCATGTTTAAAATTTTACCCACTAGACAGTGTTTGGGGACCGCCTTGTGACACGCTTCCTCTTTGAAAGTGACTTCAGTGATGACCCTCACTTGCCGTCTCCGCTGCAGCTGCAGGGGAGAATCCTCCTCAAGAATAAGAAACTCAAGGCCCACCAGGCACCGGTGGACATACTCAAACAGAAGGTTGAGAAGAGAGAAATCCATTTTGTCCACAGATATACAGTACACACCTACATATCAGAACATGTGCATAATTTACAGCTAATGTATTTAATATCCTTTAATTGTGCTTTTAGGTAGCATTAGTTCATTGACTACTTAGCATTTTTGTTTGCTGTCACACATAAATAATACATGCTAATGTGGTCAAATGTGCATTTCATGATACTATTTTTACTTGAAAACATAGTATACTTTAGTACATACACACCTAGATTGTCATCAGATAAAAGCTTGTGCACTTATAGGTCATGGTATATAATATAGACCACACTTCAGGTACAGTTATGCCTTTGTAAATTTGTTTTTGTTGCTCAAAATTTCTTACAATATTTTAACCTTCTCACAGGCTCACCAGCTGGCCCACATGCAGGCACAAGCTAGCAATGGATCAACAGGGGTTACATCGCCTGGCAACCACACCAATGAGGAAGAGGAAGAAGAAGAAGACGAGTACGACTATGACTATGAGTCTCTATCAGATGGTAAGGATAACTGTGATGCGGTTTGTAATGGCTGCATGTGGCTATAAACACTTTAAGCACAAAATCAAGTGAACTCCATTGAGCTCAAGGACTTCAGAGTTTCCCACAGATTCTTGGGTCAAAAGTGATATGTTGATTCTTAGGTTTTAAGCCTGGAATCAGCTTCTGTTCATCTTTATTCTGTCTCTCTCTTTTCAACACTTAAGTCTCTCTTTATGTTGACATTCTGTTTTCGCTCCCTTCTTTTCTTTTCTTCTTTATTTTGCCTGCTTTCCACTTAGCTGATGTCCTCACAGCCTCTACTGCCTCATATGGCCTGGAAGGTAAATGCACAGCTCCAATGCATCTCTCTCAGTACCATTGTTTCCCTCTAATTTTGTTTTGCAGTGGTAGCTGTTGTTTTGGCAAAGTTACAGCTTAATATCATCTTTCTTAGTATCCTGGTGTAGTTACTTAAACATGCTACTTGAGAACGCAGTTCCATTTTTCAGGGTATATTATGGTTTCTTGATGAAAAATTTAGAAGCTGTGGTTGTCTACCACTGCAGAATAACTACAGAGGAAACATGGACGTGTGATGGTGTGTGGATGTTCACTAGCAATCTGCACCACTGATTCTTGTCTGTGCTCGTACACTGTATGAGCTGCTAGCTTTCTGCTTTTTAAGGGGACAGAGTCAGGTGATCTCTCCTTTACTGTAGCAATCTTGCTTGGGGACAAGCTGTTCAAAATCTGTCCATACATATTATGTACACTATGTGTTTATTATGTTTTTCTAATTCAGTTCAGTCTGTTTGACTGTTAAAACATATTATGGAGGCTGAGTTGGTTAATGGGACTTAGAAATAATTCATGGGCTAACACTGGGGGATTTGACTAATGACTGTGTTGCAAACATTCGCCTTCCCTCCCTACTGTAGCTGATGATATAAAGACAATCACGTGTGTTCTTCAACCATTCTGACAACAGCAGAGAGGTTCTTTGTAATAACTCTAATTTATAATGGTTTTGGAATATCATTAGGCTGCCATGTTAGCATATTTATCACTACTGGACAACTAACAGTGGATAGTCATAGACACTCAGAGTGTTTATTATGATGTGCACTTGTTTTATCACTATTATGTAATTGGATTAGTGCGAAAAGTATCCCAACGTCCCAGTTTGCCACAGCTTCTTTTTTTCTTTAGTGACTTTGTTAATATACAGTCTGTGTATACATCTTCCAAAATGACCTCTTAACTTATACCTTAAATTTCCCTACTGTAGTCATTGTATTTAGAGTAACCTGTGTGTTTTATAACAATTGTGGTGCAAGCTTGTGTTGTGCTTGTGGATGTCTCTTGTGTTTGGTCTTGTTTTGACTCAGAGTGTAGTAGATGGCTCTTAGATATATTTCATCCCCCTCTATTTGAATACAGGTGTTACTCAGGGACTGACTGTATGTACCTCTGTATTGATTGGTAGAAGGCCTGCACTAAGCACTTAACAACCACTCAAAGCACTTCAGACTTGAAGCCACATTCATACATTGACACATATTCATACATACTGTATGTACACCAACAGGGGTAATATCAGGTTGAGTATCTTGTACACGCTTAGATATGCTGACTGGAGGGACTGGGAATCCAACCACAGAATTTCTGACTAGTGAACAACCCACTCTACAGCCTGAGTCACTGATATAGAATTATGAATGACATCAAAACTGTATGTGTGTTAGTAGAGAGAGAAAAAAAACCCCAAACATTTTATTCATTTCGCCCAGTGTTTTAACAGTTTGATGTCTGGATGCTTTCTCTTTCTCCCACAAACACCACACCTCCCTTCCTCCACCCCTCTACTGTATTTGTCTGTGACCTTCCTAGTGGCTGGGCAGACTCATCAGGGAAACAAAACAAAGCCATCTGGTTTCTCAGGCCCTGAGCTGCCCCCACACTAAAAAACAGACCAGGGGAAACTACCCTGTCCCGATCCCAGTCTCAGCTCTGCTCTCTCCTAATCCCTGCCCTCTGCTTGTCCCTGTCGGAAGAACTTACCGGTCATGGACCTTTCAAATAACATCCCTCTAATCTAAACCTCATAGCATGGTTCCATGCTGTTTTGCAAACAAATCTTTTTGTCAAATATTAACCGTACTAGTCAGCTATCAAGTCATCCTGACTACATAAACCACCCCTCACTCTGACTGAATCCCTTTTACCGCACACTGTTAGAGATCAACAACAGCTGGCCAAGAACATACTAACACTAACATTTGAAGACTAAACTGCCAAGTTGCCACGGTCCCTTGTTAAACAGTAGCTCCCTTCTGGCCTAGTCTGGTCCAACTCACTTCTCCTGCCACTGTCTATAGCATGGCATTCAGGACCATCCCTATAATAAAACCTAATTCTAAGAAAGAGATTTCAGATGTCAAACTTCAAACATATGATGATTTTTAAAAAAAGCCTCTATTTTTACACTGTTATCTTTCTTTTTGTGGTTTTGGTTGTGATGAACACGTAGGAGGAATGGGAGCAAAAGGAAGAACTCCCTACTGTTACTGCTGTTTACAGTTACAGTTTACATTGCCTTGAATATCAGTAAGGGTTGGGGAGGGTCTTTGTGGGCATTTGCTTGGGAACATGCTCATGAGCTCTGCAAGTAGTCAGGGATATACAAGATAACTGCTTTTCCTGTCATAATTATTCTCTAATTGTTCCCACCTGCTCAAAGTTTTCCTCCAATCTGAGAGAGAGCGAAGTTTTTAGACCATCTGGAATTTCAAAATAAAAGTAATCTAAAATTAGTATTTAATCTCTGAAAGTGCTTTTAAGCTGCAGATAATGCTAGTGGTCCCTCAACACTCTGCCTTTATTCAAGTAACAAGAAAGACCCACGTCCTCTCCTGAAATAAAGTCACTCTTTGTTTTTATAAGAACTAGTTTCCCAGATGCTAAATTTACTTCTTTTGATATATGCATTACTGGTGACTTAACACTATATCAAGCACAACTGAGACACCAGTGGAAAGTTTTTATTTATGGATTTTTGTTAGGTCCATTTTTGCCTTAACTGGATCAGATGTTGCTTTTTATGCTACACATGAGAATTAGGGCTGTTGCAGTTGGAGAGAGTTATTATGGTATAGATTCATAATTATCACTTGGAAATCTATTAGTGAAATGTGTCCTTAAGGAAAATTGAGGGGCTGAAGTGAGGTATTTTCGTGTTTGCTTGCTTGATTAACAGGTGCATGGTGGTTGCACACATCAGTGTGTTTCAGCATCAGTATTTTGGTAGAAAAAATACTGCCTAGCCCTTGGCATCTGATCAAGTTGATTGTTGGTTAGTGTTAAATCCCTGATAAAAGCTTTTTTTTTATATATATATAACTTGTTGTTTTGTCTGGATAGATAACATCCTGGAAGACAAGCCTGAGGGGAAGAGCTCAGCAGACAAAGAGGAGCAACCTGTGGATGAAATACCAAAGAGGATGAAGAAGACTGACAGCACCACACAGAGCAAAGGAAAGGTCAGAAACTACACGATTAAAGTGACCTAATTGCTGCAGTCGTGTTGACACTGAATGACTTTATTTGTAGATTTTATAGCTACTTCGCGCCAGTTGTCTTTTGTTGTTTGGGTTCAGTCCAGTTTAATTAGTGGTTAGTGGTAAAAGTCAGAGGAAATTTTAAGGTTGAATTTGATGCCGATGTAAAAGTTAGGTACACTTGCTGCTTTGCTACCTCTTGCCTCTGTCTGTGCATCTATCCAGTGCTCCAGTAGCACATCACTGTCTCCTCACAGAAAGTGTTAACGTGTTCTTCATGTCCTGTGTCTGCCCGCTCCTGTAGGTGTTTGACATGGAGCTGGGCGAGGAGTTTTACCTTCCTCAGAACAAGAAGGAGAGCCGGCAGATTGCGCAGGAGTTATCCGACCTCATCATCTACTGCCAGGCTGTGAAATTCCCTGGTAGAGAATATTTCATCATCCTGTCAAACACTGTTCTTTATCTTCTTTCACTTCTCATTTTAGGCAGTCATTTCTGATTGTTACTGTGTGCTCCCCGTTTTCCTTTAGGGATTCTTTTCCCAGTGCAGAGTGATTTATTCTGCGTCAGAATCTTTCTTCCACCCTCTCCTCTTACTTTTGACATGCAATCACTTTCATTATCTCTTCTTTTCTGTCTTGTCCCACTCCCATGTTGTATTTAAGAGGTCAGACCTCTCCCCATGTTTCAGATATTTTTTTCATTGCATGACATTTAATATCCCTGTATTTCACTCCATTCCTCTCCCACACTGGACACCCACTAAGATGATGAATCCTTTCTCCCCCATGGGAAAGATATGGTTACATTTTTTGTGTGTTGTCAGTCCCAAAACTGCACAACAGCACTACATCCTGGGTTCAAATTTGACTTAGGGCCTTTGTCACATGTGACCCTGTGCTGTCTCCTAGTTTTAACCGTCCTGCTCTAAGCGGACATGCCAAAAATTTAAATACTGGATCACTGCAATTCCAGATCCAGATGCTTTCTGTTCAGCAGTTCAGGATATTTGACTTTATTCTCTGTACCCACATAAAATGCCTCTTATTTCGTCTTTATTTGGATCTATCTTCGTTCTTTGCTATCATTTATCTCTCTTTTTATCCGTTCAATTTCCACCTTTTATCTCCACTTTCCTCTCTCAAGTGTCCTCTTCTCTGCTCGTTTCCTCTTTTCTTTTACATGACATCTGCCCTTATAAACCCACCAGTGTTTTTATTTGTTTACTGTTTCCAGGGACCTGAGATCTGAGTGGGAGAAGGGAGGGCAACTTGCCCAATTCAGATAGACAGCAGACTGCTCATGGTGGTGTCAAACAGGCTTTAAGTGACTGCAGAACAGAGCAGCAATATTCTCATTATGATGCAGTGACAGCTTTTAGAGAGACAAATTGAGAATAAGAAGACGGAGAGATGCTGATCATCATCATCATCATTGATGTCGTCAGTCTTGTAGGGTCTCCAGTCTGTCTACATTTAGTTATTGACCACACTTTCGTTTTGTCTGCTTGTTTTGTGTGGGAACGCAGGCCTGTCCACGCTGTCTCCAGCCGGCTCTGGCCGAGGCAAGGACCGGGGAAAGAGCAGGAAGTCCATATTTGGCACAGCTCCCGCTCGCTGCAGCACCACAGGGGAGGTCACAACCCAGAGCCGCACCCCTGGGAAAGGTACGCAAGGCTGAGGGGTGCTGATTCTTAGTTTGAGCGTGTGTGTGAGTAAGAATCAGATTTAGTACTTAATGTTTTTTGCTCCATTTTATTTGTATTTCAGAGATTTTTTTTTAACTTGAATGTTGCTTAGGAGGAGTGGATGGACATGTATTAAAATAAAAAGCAAAAGAATGCAGGGCTCCCACTTAAACACTGATATCCACCCAAAAAGGTGTAGATTAATCTTGAAACAACTAAGTGTGTATTGGAAGTTTGACTG
>OMNW01018642.1:15039-28460 GCA_900303245.1 Selene dorsalis | reverse complement strand
CGCGTCAATGCCATCAAGTGTATGTGTGTGTGTGTGTGTGTGTGTGTGTGGAGGGGGGGGGGGTGAAGTAGAGTCCTTGTTGGCAGGTCAGAGTGACTTCACTGACTGTTGTTTGGCTTCATGCCTGCTTAGGTTTTCATCAAATGCACTGAAAACAAGCTTGATTTAGAGAGCATGGATAATGTTGAAAGAATTTTAACTGCAAGTGCTGTTGATACATGGCATTATTATTGGTGCTCATTCATCATGTGACGCCTCCTCTCTTCTGTTTTTCTCTCAGATCGTCTCTGGTCAGAATGTTTGCCCCACTAACAGCGCTGGAAGCCCCTGCATTGAGGTGGATGTTCTGGGAATGCCCGTCGACAGCTGCCACTTCCGTACCAAACCCATCCACCGCAACACCCTCAACCCTATGTGGAATGAGCACTTTCAGTTCACCGTGCACTTTGAAGAGATGTGCTTCCTGCGCTTTGCTGTCGTGGAGAACAACAGTTCCCAGACCACTGCTCAGAGGACTCTGCCCCTGAAAGCCCTCAAATCAGGTAGGAATCTCAGACATTGTAGACCAGGTTCAGCAGCAGAAACTCTATATATTATATTCAAATATGCAGTTAAAATACACAAACACAACAAGAAAAAAAATCATTTTGATAACTGCTGCACTGTGTAGTCAAAACTTGTTTGTTATGTGTTTTCAGGTTACAGACACGTTCAGTTGAGGACACAGCATAATGAGCCACTTGAAGTGTCCAGCTTATTCATCTACAGCCGCAGAACAGAGGAAGGTCCCACAGGGGGCGCTACTCCCTCATCCTTGGTAGGACTTATTCAGGCCAGGTCTTGAGATGCACTTTTGAAACCTTTTTAATGTCCCAGATATGATAAAATTTTGAATATTGTAGTCTGCAATCCAATAATGTTCAAAGAAATCTTGCTGGCACTCTAAGCAGCGTCACTGCTGTGAATCACTGTGCTTTTGCGTTTTCATACTCTCCGAGGAGAGAGACAGACAGGGCCGTCTAATAAAGCAGAAACATCATGACAGTATGTTTGGTAATAACCTGCTGCCTTGTTCCCCTCCTGCTTTCTGCACAGCTGTTCAGTTCAGAGGAGAAACGTGCCTCACTGCAACACCAGGTGACGGTGCACGGAGCTGCTGGTCCTGAGCCCTTCACCGTATTTGGTGTTACTGAGCAGACCACTACCAAACAGCTGCTGGACACGGTTAGTAGCTTCGAAATAAAGATTTATGACGCATGAATTTTGTCATTGCAGCCGGGGAAGAAGAAAAAGAAGAACCCACTCCTCTCTTTTTGTCATCTCAGTAATCATTGTCTTGTGTTCTACACTTCACAACACAAGTTTTTCATCTGACCTTACCACAGGTTGTAGCGTCTGCTGGAAACCCATCTGACTACTTCCTTTGTGAGGAGAAGGTTCCTCTGTTGAAGGAGCGCAGTGAAGTGAAGCGTTGTGCTCAGTATCGACCTCTGGCACCTGAAGAGGAGCTGGTCAGGCTGGTTCACAGCTGGAACGCTGAGGAAGGATATGTGGGGAGGATTTGCCTAAAAACACGAGAGGAGGTGTTTATCAAATTATTCACTTAGAGCAACACTTGATTGTGAAAAACATAAATGATTTTTATTGGAGTGTAATGTTTCTTATGTGTTGAATGATGAAGAACAATTAAATGTAATCATGTTGATTTAAGCAGTTATCCTAGTTAATGTTATTGAATTTAAAATAAATACTACAGACAGACAGTGTTATGTAGAGTATGGCTCCTCCTTGTGGTCATCCTATGCAGTCATTCATACAGTAGTGCTGCTTTACTTCTGTTATTCTCTTACTCTTGTAGAACTTAAATGAGAAGAACATGGTGCCAGATGGAGAGGTGGAGGTCCCTGTAGGAAGCAGAGAAGGAGCAGGAGGAGGAGGGGGAGGAGGTGGGGGAGGAGGAGAGGACGACATGTTCTTTGTCCAGGTCCATGAGGTTTCACCAGAACAGCCTCACACTGTGATCAAGGCCCCGCGCTACAGCACGGCTCAGGACATCATACAGCAGGTGGGGACATTCAAGGGTACATTTTCTTTATTTGATAAAAATGTTCGTCAAAGGAGACAATCAAGCCAGACAAGATTTCAGACATTCTAAAAGTACATAAAACAAGGCCTTGTCTCTCTGTAGTATTACCCTTTAGTTAAAATCCTTGTTCCCTTTGTTCCCTCTCTCTATCAGACTCTGTCAAAGGCCAAGTATTCCTACAGTATCCTAGCAAACCCCAACCCTTATGACTATGTCCTGATGGAGGAAGTGACCAAGGACGTGGGCTCAAAGAAGTCCTCCACCACCAAACCTTTGCAGCGGGTGCTTCTGGATCAAGAGTGTGTCTACCATGCACAGAGTCGCTGGCGGGGCGCGGGAAAGTTCATTCTTAAGCTCAAAGAGCAGGTAGCTCTAAACGTGGTCACCACTTTCCAGTGCTAGAGATGTTTTTATTTATATGCTACATGTGTGTAATGAACTCTTGCGGTTTCAACTTGTGTGTGCTTGCAAAAACTGCTTCTTTCTAACTTTGTGTTCATTCACATCTCACATCTCTAAATCCATGTTGTTCTGTGTGATGAATTGTATGTGCTTTTAACCTGCTTTTGCTTCCATTGTTTGTAACTTTGTGTTGTGTATACTGATCTTTTTGTGCTTTGTGCTTTGTGCTTGATTGACAGTTTAATGTTAAGCTTTGTCTGGTTATTTTTATGTGAATTATGTCGGTCAGTATTTATTTTTTATTTATTCATCATCCATTCACATTTCTAACCTGTTTACTGACACCTTTGTAAATGTGAATATATGAATGTTTTTCAGTGACCTACCTTGGTTGAATTAAAATGAAACATTTTGAAGCAAATTCATTCTTCATTCATACCAAAAAAGAAAGCAAGACCCATGTCTTTTTTAAATTTTAAAGAAGAGAATGATTGTAAGCCCAGCACATTTCTATATGCTCTTTATGCATTTTAATAACATGGATCCATTTCTGCTCCCAGGTGGTGCGTGAAGACAAAAAGAAAGTAATTTCCTTCGCCAGCGAGCTCAAGAAGCTGACCAGTCGCAGTCGCAGCATGACGACTGGCAGTGGAGTGGATGGTCCTACCCAGAGTAAGGATGATAGAGCTGCATGCTGTGTGGCTCTGACAGAGCTCCAGGAGTGAGGCTCACACTCTGCCTGCTGTCTGTGCATGGAAAGGCAACAGAGGTACCGTATGTTGTCTCTAACCTCTAACACTGTAACAGGAAATTCTTGATAGGAAGAAAAACTATTGAAGGTTCCAGTATATAACAGCTGAATAAAAAAGTTTTTAGTAGATGTGCTAACTTTGCAAGCAGGTTATGTGTAAAACTGAATTGTATTTTGCATTTGAGATGTGAGCACATTGGAAAGAACAGTCCAAAGTGATACAACAGTCACATCACCTACACAAGGCCTACTCACTTCCCACTTATAAATGTTCCAGTCTCCAATTTTCTGAGCACTTAAACATTCTCACGTCCATGTTGACAAAATAACCTCAGCACCTATTTTGTGATGTAAATGAAAGAGTCAGAACAGTCATTCGGTGTTGATATTCATGTTGAGATTGTTTTGGTAATTATGATTTCTAAGGTCAAGAATGAACTTTGATCTGGGCTAGTTTTAAGTACATTTGAGGCGGTCTTGTCGCAGGTGTATTTGGGTGGTTGATAAAGCATGAAAATCACATTTTTGTAGTGTAAGAATTGGGTTTTACAGTAGGTATTGTTTACATTTACAGTACTTAAATTCAGAATTATATATTGAATATTGAATATGTTTCAATATAAGGACAAGGCCAGAATTAGAGCCAGCTCATACTTACACCCAAACAGACCACTTTAATAGAGGAGGGTGGTAAGCAGTGAATACCCAAAAAGGTTCCCCAGTGTCATAGATGCTACATTCCTATAAGAAAACAGCTCCTGTTAATACACCAAGAAAACTGGACTTTGAAGTAATTGAATCCTTACTATACCAGACTCTGCTACAAAGGAAGGTCATATTAGGTTAAATTGCTTTTAGCACCACTTGTCAGCTGTAAAAGAGTTCTGGAATGAGCAACTTCATATTATGCAAATTTCATTAATGTAATAATTTATATGTCAAAGGGAAACACTCAGGCAGTATAGGAAACGCAGTATGACCTATATTTTTTTTAATTTACTTACGTCTGTTTACAATTGAGTGAAGTGTCCACTTCCATACAGCATATACTAATGTTTAGTAGCAACATTTCATCCCTTCTGTAACAGTCTCAATTTGTTTTGTGGCAACAGTTCATCATGGTTGTGTTTGGTGTTTTATTTTAATAAGAACAATATAAGAATAAATGATGTGTCCTCTGCAGGGTATCAGTCTGCAGCTGCAGGTCTGAAGGCGTGGGTGGCAGAGGGCAGGGTCGGGGCAGGAAGATTCCTACAGGCCACTTCCTCCTCCTCCTCCTGCTCCTCCTCTTCCTTTAGGGGTCAGCTCCTATCTGTGCATCTGCCCACCCCCTCTCTGACCCCCCTTGCCTGGAAGCTTCACCTCCTCAGGAACTGGAAGATCCACAAATGAAATCCAGAGAGAGACTTTGATGCTGACAACTTCTGAAACTTGGAGGATTTCCCTTTGCAAGAGAAACAAAGTGTTTGAGTGAAGGTTCTGACACACCGCGGGCGCGCTCCTCTCCAAGTCCTGAAGGAGTCTGGTCCTGTTTTGTGTTAGCTGAGCGAGTGGAGGCCGAGATTCATCCCAACCCAAGCCCTATTAACAGGTTATGTGATGGGTTGAGTGACAAGACAAGAGTTACTGACTGGAAATCCCACCCAGCGTCACGTTAGAGCAGTGACAGTCATGTGGGCTGCTCTGGCTCATCTTGGTTTATTGGTTGTGATGCAGCCTAAGAGAGAGTCCAGAGTACCAGGGGCAGCTGCTGTTATTGAAATCATCTGGTACATGATCAGGAAAAAAAAACAAAAAGCTGAAAAGCATTCCCTCTCTCACCAATGTATGAGAGGAATTTGTCCCAAAAAAGGAAAAAAAAAGTACATCCCAGAGTCACATTAAAAGGATGAAGAGGTATGGATTTGCTTTCAGATGTGCCAGTTTTTTTTTTGTATTTTTTTTTAATCTCTAAAATGATGAAGAAAGAATAAGAAGGGGGCTGGGAGCCTGCAAAAAGGCCCCTGGATTGAATGAATTTTGTGAATACAGTTTTTCAAAGAGGTGATTCAGGGGAAATTCAAATATGGCTCCATAAGAGATAAAACTGCCAGTGCACTAGCACAGACTCTGGTTGACAATTGGAGCAATATAACCTGTATTTGGTATGAAGTAAGTTTATAAATGACTTTACTACTTCTTTTTTTTCACAGTAGGAAAGCACACAGCATCTGTAAAGAGATGTAGAACGAGAGATGAAGGATAGTACGAGGGCCAAGGGGGTGAAAACATTTTTTCTTCCCTCCTTCTTAGGTATGGGCTGTTTTTGCTGAGGGCATTGTGAAGGAGACTGACAAGCTGGCTTGTACGATTCTTTTCTTAATGTTCCACTTTCACAGTACTGTAAGGGCACATTTTAGGGCAGTGCAGATTGTTGCCTGTTTCTGTGAGAAATGTCAAAGCGAGACGTCATATATATTTTAACAGATATTCTGTGATGGAAGCAGCACACGTCCTGCGATTTCTTGGACACTACTGTCTCTGCCCTAAAGGGGACAATACACAGCAGCATTTTAAGGCAGTCTACATTTGGGATGTTAATGTTTTGTTGGTAACGTCGTCCTTCTGTGTTGCCTTAAAATGTTGTGACACTGCCTTTAAATTTTAATTTTGTTGCTGTATCTTTGACAATGATCTTTGGCTGTTTCCGTTAGGAATTTTAGTGCTATCATCATTCTCCACATATGATTATCTCAACGTCTTCTCGCACCAACTGAATTCATTCATTGTTAAAAAGTAAAAATGAAATACTTCTAGGTATTTTCACTGAAGATGAATAAATAATAATTCTCTGACATGAAATTCAGTAATAACCTTTTCACAAAATATAACATGAGCATGACAGAAGTCCTTTTACTTTATTTACCAAAATAAGCAAAGCAAACACAGTGCAGTCTAATTTTGGATTTTAATTTTATGGATTTTTAAGTATGCCCTTCAGTTTCATCCTTTATTTAAAAAGGAGAATGATGATTTTAGGACCCATTTCCTTTACTCGGACTCAGCCTAGTCTTCTGCAAACAGCATTTTGCACATTTTGTTCTTTTTGCCATTATTTTCCATGTTTTTGTGTTATTATCTGATTAACGACAGAAAGGTGATTGTTGAATTCATGGTCAAATGATTTTTTTCTAAGATCATAATATTTATTCCTGATTTCGGGCCAGTTGCGAATTGAGCTGTGAGAAAAGCACAAGATAAATATTTGGATTGTTTTTATAAGTCGTTGTCAAAGTACGTTGTCTGAGCTCAAACTTAAAATTCCAACACAAAATTATTGTTAAACACAACGATTTGCATTGAATTTAACCCCTTTGGCCTAAATTTACTGTCCTTAATTATGATTGCATTATTTTATAGAATACTAGTATTGATTGATTGTCATTGATTATGATTATAGAGTTTATTTCCACTCAATGCTCATTTTAATTTTCTTTCACTATGTGGTAAAAACTGACCATTTTGGGCTCCTTTACCCAACATTTCCATATTTTTTTGATTTATTAGGTGTTCTCTTCCCCTACAGATCCTCGACTGAGTGTAGTTAAACTATTTTAAGATCTCAAATGTAAAATGTTTTAAGTCAGCTGATCAATGTGACTACACTTCTCGGACATTATAGAGACAAAAAACTCTTCTCCGAGTTGTGTAAAAAGCTGTACTTCTGAGCCTGCTCCTGCTAAAACAATGCAGGGTTATGAATATATTAAGCCGTTAAATCAAAAAGTCAATTTGCCTGTTTTTAACCCACATTCCAACACTGACTGACTAAAATTATGCATTAATAAACTTCCTCCATCCCACAGACAGCAAATATTTCATGTTAAGATGCAGGAGACAAAGTATAATTTTATTCAAAAATGTTGGATTTTTATTTTGGAGGCATTTTTGGCAAATTTGACCACACTCTACAAAACGAATTTGACTTTGTGTCCTTTTTATTTTTATTTATCCAAGTAAAATTTTGCTCTGTGCCAAGTAATGATGTTTGAATTTTAGTGCAATAGTGAAGTTCTCTCACTTCAGATCTTTTTAGGTTTGATTCTCTACAAATTACTGACATGTTTTACTCCTTTTTGTTTTTCTTTACTCTAATTCCTTCTTCCTGATCTTGACTTGTTCTTAAAATTGACATAATTCACGCACAAAGATGATATTTTGTTTGTCATAAGGCAGCAAGATGATCCCTAAAGCATACCATAGTTGAAGTTAATCAGAGATCCCAGAAACCACAACTCTGTTAGTGACAATAGATTCAGTTATCACTGTTATGCCTGTCAGGCATTTGTTACCATAAATGAAACATGTAGAAATGGAGCTAGTGTGCTGGATAACAGTGATATTAGTTGATGTAACTATGTGAAATCCACACTGACTATGAACAGGAAGGGACATTTTCTGTTGAATTGTACATTTATGATCGTTCTGCTTCATCACAGCATCACATTTTGTTTTCTTTCTTTCTAACTTGTAGACCTCATTTCTGAATGTAACATTTCTTAACGTGTTAAACCTGAGACAAATGTAATGTGTGTTTGGATGTTATTTATTTCAATGTGAAGCCCTGGTTGGCATTTACCTGTCGTTATTGTTCATGTAAAATTTCCTGTAAGTAGTTCTAAATGTTTTTTTTTTGTTTTTTTTTTTATTTATTTCAATATAAAAGAGGATAATCTCTGAACTGCCCTAACTTTACTCAAACATATTTAGATATGTAAAAAAATATTTTACTTTATGTGTAAAATATTCAGTATACTATTGGTAGTTCTGGCATGTTATTCTGCAGTACACAGCAGCAGCTTTTAATGCCTTTTACTTGGTGAGCTTTCATAAATGTTGACAAAAGCTGACAATTTAAAACTTTGTGGAATCATTCATTTGGATGATTTTGGTGTATTCATTATATCCACTGAATATGACACGCGTTTGCTGACTGTAGGCTATGTTTTATTTTTAGCACACTGTTGTTACCATAAGATGTGCAGTATACCCTTTAACATCCACAATCCATGTAATGATGTGGTTGTCCAGTGAACATCTGTCTATTTACTTGAATTTTTCAATGGATGCTAATTGGTGGATTTGTTATATACCAAGATCACAATAAAACTACAAATACTTAACTGTGTTGTGCTTTGTTCTGCTCCAGCCAAGGATATCACCCACTGTAGCCCTGGCGCACTACACACAAGTTGAATTTTGTCAGAAATGTCAATAATTTTTAATCATCGTCATAAATCAGAAACTGTTGAAGATATTGATAAGCTGGATTTTAGCTGAATAGCTGAAAGTGAATGTTTTAAAGGTTGAATGAAGTCTGTAGCTGAAAGTATGCTGAAGTAGTAGAAAAAGTAAGGTGCACATTTTGATCTATGAATTGTTGATACAGCACAAAGTATGAGGGTGTAAATAGATGCCAAAAGAGGGAAGAAGTCGCAAGAATAATATTAAGAAAGAATTAAAAAACAACAGTGAGAAAGCTGAAGGCATTTACACTAATAATATTACTAATACATTCATGAATGAATTCCTTTTGGCTTCTCCAGTTTCCAGGAGCTGCTATCATGCACAGTGCCACCCTGTCATGTCTTTTAGAGAGCAGATCCATCATTAATAACACATGAGCCTTATGAAGTCAAAATATCTGCAGTGAAAGTGGCTGTTTCATACAAATGTTAGTAAGTGGTGATTAAAGGGCAGATTTTGCAGCTTTTCATTTATTTATCTGCTGCATGAATGAGACATTGTGATTACCTGCTGTGTGTAACCGTGTCTGTACATTTTCTTGTAATACAGCCTGTCAGTGAACCTCCAATCAAATTAATATGCTTAGCTGTTTTGCATTAAGGATGAAGCGCACATAACAACAAACACATATCATAAATTAATGAGTCGAGTTGAGTCTGTCTTCTTCTCTAATAAAGCACAGTGGACTCTGGAATCAGTGACATAATCAGCTCATTTACTTGAATCAATACCAGCGGCTTGGACGTGCCCTTCCTTCCAGAAACTGCTTAAAACACTTCTCTCCGGTACAGTCTGCTAATTCCAGTTAATAAGGAGCACTCAGTTTCAAATATCACCACCTCCAGTATGGCACCCTCTGTTGAGTTCCTTAATGCAAAATTATGCAGTCATCAAATTAAATGTGAGAGTTTTAAAACTCGGTTAATTCTGCAGCTTAATGGTCTGTCTTCGTTAAAACTTCAAATAAAACAATTCACTGTAATGTGGTTCAGAATTAAAAAAGTTCCTCCACCTTTATCGTAATGAACTTTGATAAGGGAGAAGGATCCGTGTGCTCTGTTGAGACCTGAGATCTCTCAGGGATGCAGAGGAATTAAAAAAAATAATCTCTTAATTCCAAACAGCATCAGTTCAATTACAATAAAATGTTAATACCTTTTAAAAGATGGGATGCAAGCAACTCTTTTGGAATCTCACTGCTTTTATTCAACTTAAAACTTAAATATGACTCCCCCTTTTACAGTTCATCAGGTCTGTGTCCAGTATCTGACAAACAGGAAGTGATGGATAGCAGCTTGTACTCAGCAATGACTAAACTTTTTATATTAATTTATTTGATGGGCTTAAGAAAGCGTTTTAGAGTGAGCCTCAAAATAGAGGTACTCCAGAATCTGAAGCAAAGGGTGAATGAAGCTGCCAGCCAATAAATGGATTTTCAGTGTACTTAAAAATTGTACAACACAATTAATGTAAACATATAAAAGAAGTTAGAAGACATTCAGTTTTTCAGACAGTCTGTCACTGTCCCCATGACGTCACAGGCTGTCCTACCACAAGATGGCTGCACACTTTCTAATAAAATGCGAAACCAAACTTCAGTTCTACAGTTTTTAAGGACACTGAAAATCAATTTACGGAATGACGTTAAATTGGCTGCCTGCTGCATTTCATCTCTAAAAATACAGCATTTTCAAGTTTTAAATAAAGCAAAAGCTTCTTTGTTATTGTACGGAGCCCCTCTGGTGACATTGGAAGAAAAAATAAATAATGCCAGATAGTACGTATTATTTTTTTCATCCAAGCTCACATGATCGATTTTTATGTACTTTCCACATTGTAAAGGAGTAGTTAAATTTTTAAGAGTTAGCTGACTGGATCAATGCCCAAATGCACCAACCTGTGCTATCATTGATTACAAGGTCTGTTTTGTGGGAGCTACACACACTTAATCCTTTCCCTGTGAGATCATACACCTTGCCACTGTCATGTCATGTCATGTCAGCTTGAAAGAGGAGACATCAACTCAAGAGCCAATGTAGCCAAACTCCATGTTTCAATGGATGAAATAGTTTTTTTGTTTGTTTTTTATTTGGATAAAGTTTGCCAAGCAACTTGACAAAGGATAAAAAGGCAAGTTTGAACAATACAAGACTTCATGTGTCAATGAAAAGTGTCAGGCAAATTCAAGATGAGTCGCACTGGTAGCCGTTAATACTGAATGAAACAAAGTGCAGTTCCATACAGAGACACACCTGTCGCTTAAAGGGCCGTGAAGAGTTCATTCATTGACTATTTCCTCAAGTTTGTGGCATTATCTCTTAGCAAAGTAGAAATATAACAAGTCCTCTCATTCTAGTCAAGATTTGTGAAGGTATTTGCAGCTCTGAGATCAGTTGGGCCAAGGGGATGCTCTGCTTAGACAATTGAGAAGTTACAAAACAGACATTTTAGTTGGCAAACAGGCAGAAATAACCAGATGGTAGGTTACTTCCTAGTTATAGTGTACTTTTGTCTTCCATCTCTCTCAACTGGAACAAACATAAATGAAATTCTTTGAATGGATACATGAGGAATATTACCTTGCCAATGGTTTAATTAGCTTCCTCTTAGTTGGACTGGAGCATCCCCATTAGATCCACAACTAATGTACAGAAAGGATGTCTGAACGCTGTAATGGTCCTGGCGATGAGCACAGTGAAGACCGTTTCAGTCAGAGTTTGGTCATGGGTATGTGAAGGCTGTTCCACGGGCCCATCCATAATTCCTCCTCGTCTGACTGCGTCCTGTCACTCAAGCACTCCAGTGGCTCCCTCATAACAACTCCATCGTTGTCGTCTTCATTACTGTCGTCCACTTTTGACTCTCTCTCGCCTTCTTGCAGCTCTTCCCTCTCCTCTGTGCCCTGCGGCTGCTCGGCCTGCTGCTGCTCTGTGCCGCCCTGCGCCGCTTTCAGCAGGTTAGATTTAGACGCCGCACTCTCGGGGCCCGTGTTGCTGGTGCTGGTCGACCCTAAAGAAATGCTGGATTGTCGAGTGTTAAACACATTGAGCGTTTTATTGTTGTCAGTGTTGGAGAAAGAGGAAGCGGCCGTCACGGGCGTGGCCGTCCCCGAGCCTTGGAAGGTGCGCAGGACGTTGCACCCGCCGTCTACCGCTGCTGCTGTTCTGGGGTTGTTCAGGGGCACTCGTTCCTCCAGTGTGGCGGCCATTTTGTCTAGTTTTTTAAAGTGCTTTGCCAGCCGTGAGCTGAAGATGGGGGAGGTAAGTTTGAGGTTGTTGTTCGTGGTGGTGTGCGTGTGCACGGGACCGGTGGTGTTCACTGACCGCCGGGTGCGGATGATGGAGCCGTTCTGGGCCATGTAGATGCTGCCGTTAACGTTAGCGTGGCTGTTGAGAGTGGCGGGTAAGCGGGTGCGTTGCGTCTCCGGCATGCTGTCCTCGCCGGTGGAGCTGGTCTCGTACTCTCGGTCAACCACCAACTTGACTCGACGTTTTCTACTGCCGTGCTGGAGAAAACACACCAATAATTTGACAGATTAAATTCCAAAGAGTTTCACTTGACTTGAGAAAAGAAAAATACACTGGGGACAATTAAATCTTTTCTTATTCTGTTGTTTCCTGCTACAGTTTGACCCTTCTTTGACATAAATTGGATTTAATCTCTGACATTGTTTTATCGATTTGGTATTGCCAATTTCATGATTTTATAGTGTCATTTGTTTAAAACATTTGTTTTTAAATCTTGTAATCAGGGTATCATTGAGAGAGAGAACCTGCTCTCAAATGGCTTCCCTGAATAAATAAAGGTTTGAAATGAAAATGAAGATTTCATGTCACCTGTTTACAATCTGGTGTTTGCATTCAGAGCAGACATTTTAGAGCCGCGTGCAGAGTTTTCCACGGGCCAGTCCAGTCTATGGTCCGGCTCAACCAACCGATATTATATACAATGGACTCGGATAATATTTCTTTCTTTCTGTAAATTAAGTCAGCTACTGACTCAGCATTTTAAAATGACCAGGTAGGCTCACCTGGCCAGGGCCAACTGGTTAGTCTGCTACTGTGGAACATTTACCATGAGGGCCAGTTTATTTAAGCTTAGTGTTATTTGCAATTTGCACTACAAACACACCCACACTGCAATACACAGCAAAGCCAGTGTTTACTCGTAACTCTTTACTGTAACTCTGCTGAGTTAAGTCGGAGCAAACACTGTTGTGCACACAAACATCTTGAAAGAAGAGAGGGCTGCTGTGAAAATAACGGGACCTGCTATTGCACACCACAACTCTCAGATTTTTAATTTAACCTTGATAATGAGGAGGAAAGAATACATCATTACAGAGAAAACTTATTTTTCCCCACTGCATACCAGGGACTAGAGGACCTGATCTGACACAGGGAGACTGATAGACACAGAAAAAAGAAATGATTATTGCAAAAACCTTGAGTGAACCTTGTGCGCAACAAAGAGAGGTCAGTGAATAACAATGTGGGGGCCGCAGCAGCAGAAATAAGCAGCTGGAGGTGGAGTTTTCGCAGAAGGAAAATGAGAGGAGTCAGCTCAGGAGAAAAAGTGCCAGAATAAAACAGTCGACTTCGGGAGTATCAGAGAGGACAAGAAAGACGAAGAGGAGCGGGAGAAGATAGGTTGATTGGAAAAAGGGGATTAAAAACAGAGGCTAAAAACACAGAAAGAGTTACTGTGGGAGGGCAGCGGAGGACATGCAGGCAATTTAAACTCCTGTGAACGTAAATCACACCAAACAAGAAAAAGAGAGAGAGATTACAGTAATAAATTCCACTCAGGTAATGACTGCACTCCCAATCCAGGCATTTTCACCAAGATCTTACTTAGTGGCAAAGAATTTAATCATGGTGCGAAGGAGGGGGGGGG
>OMNW01018641.1:14751-26809 GCA_900303245.1 Selene dorsalis | reverse complement strand
ATAACCTTGGGCTCCACTGGGTTTGGGCCGAGTTGGTGACCAAACTTTAGCGAGCAGGCTCGAAATGGATATGTCTGTGTACCCAGTTGCTGTCACCTTATCTCCTGACAACAGATCACATTGCATACATATATATATATATATATATATATATATACATACACACACACACACACACACACACACACACACTCGCAAACCAGGAAGCTTAGCTTCTCCAGTTCAGCTCAGCACCCCAGCAACAGTCTGGCAGCTCCCAGTTCCGAGGTCTGTTCCAGTGTCTGTATGTGATTTTGTGCGCGTGCACGTGTGTGTGTGTGTGATAGAGTCTACACCATGAATATTTCAGTCTTGACCCAGTTCCCTCATACTAGGGATGTCCTGTCTTTACCAGAAGAGACGTGGTGTCATATATTCCAGGTGGTTAACTGAGTCACTATGCACTGTGACATTTCAACCCACTTCCACTTAATTCATATGCAATCAGGATTATATTGTGTGTCAACCAGTACTGTGCAGGCCTGTTTGGTGATGGATATTCATTATGGACAGACTGCTTGCAAGTTGCTTCTATTACATCCTTATAATGTACAGTATGGATTAGTCCTTTGAGTTATGTAGAACATATATGTAAACTAAGAGACCTACTGACTCTGGGATCACAGACTGAGGGCAATACCACATGCACACATTATTTAACTTGTGTACACACTCATACACACAAACAAACAGGGCACAATAAGATGCCTTAAGGTGTATCCTGTACATGCATAGTCTTTCTGGAAAGAGGAAGGTAGCAGTAGCTGGCAGGCTCACAGCTCCAGATCAATACAGAACTGCTTTTACTGCTGTTTGTGGACGCCTCCTCTCCACTGTTATTTTATCCTTCACTGAGCTCTGTTCATTTGTTGTTCATTTGCTCTGCTGTGTTGGTTCAATAAATCTTATATCATCTTTGCCCCCCCCCCCATTACAAATAGTGAGCTCTCCTGTGCCAGGTCCTCCACAGTATGTTGGCTTGTCCTCAGCAGTTATTGTCTTTCCAACATTATCCAGCAGGCCCATCTGTGAGCTGAGAGAACAGACTTGATGGAAGCATGTGATCTACAAAGAAAATGAAGTTTACATACACACATAACACATGCAAACATGCAGCGTGCGTGAAAACAACAGAAGACTGTGCACAAATTCACTGACACACACAATCACACCCCTCCCCCAGAACCTGCAGAACACACACACACACACACACACACACACACACACACACACACATGCTATAGTTGACCTGCCATAAGCTCCATTTAGGTCACAGTCTGCCTGGCCACAGGTGGTCTTCCTGTCACAACCAGTGGACCATGACTATGGAGGATTAGTTGGGAAAGGTACAGTACCATAAGACACAGTTTATATTAGACAGGAGTCTGGGAAGCTTAAGTTTCAATGAAAACAAGAGAGAAAAGCAGTATGATGTGGGACCTTATTGTACACTGTAAACCAAGGAGAGAAGTCTGAGTTTCTCTGTCCACCAGACTTCTGCTACAGAGGGTGCCAGGCATGATGCCAGGGAAGCTGTCACTGCTCTCACTGCTGACAACCACGGTGTCACCCGCCTCTGTTTGTGTTTTATTCCCCTACTTCCTCGTCATGGCAACCTGCTATGTTTCCTCTCCTCCTTACCGTCCTCCTTCTCCCTGGTCTCCTTTCCTCAACCTCATTGCCACTTTTTCTTCATGTAAAGTGATTCTCCAGGTGGAGGTTGGCCGTTTCAAGGCTTGTGGACTGGCAGTTGACTGGTTCGTGGTTCCACCCTGAACCCGTGTTCACCCCAGGGACTGAGGCCCTGGGGGCTATTGAAGCTCAGCGTGGCCGACGTCCAGCATCTCCTCATCGAGTAAGACCGCCGCCTGGCCACGCTTAGCACTCCCAACTCCAGACAAAGGCTGCCATGTCCTGTAAATACTGTCAGAAGCATTTAGGAGCTGCACTGATGGCTGATTAATTTGTGCAGGTCGTTTCCCTCAAAATTTGGGTGCAAACCAGATTTGCCTATATGGAAAGAAATTATGACTTTATTTGCCAACATTCAGCGATTTTATGAGGTTTCTGTTTGGATGTGTGCGGTATGTGTGGGTGTGAATGAGTAGTGCATGACTGTTAGATTCACTTCCCATACATCAATGCAACTGTGACATGTCAATCTGTCAGTATGATGTTGTAATATTTCTACAGAACTGCATTGTCTGTGCATGTGTGTGTGTGTATGTGTGTGTATACCTGGGAAGGTGTGTATTGTAAAGCAGATCACCTTGACTGTGGCTAGTCAGAGAGAGCCGTGGGCACTGAAACTGAGAAGGCGGGGTTGAACTGCCTCCCAGAAGGCCGTTCTGTTCAGCACAGACGTCTGTAGCCCCCCCTTTAGACTCTCACTCTCGTTCTCTCTCCCTCTCTCTCGTTCTCTCTCTCTCTCTCTCTCTCTCTCCACACACACACACACACACGCCCCTCCAGCTGGGAGGTCCCATGGGGTAGTGAGGCTCACTGACTGATTAGGTCCCAGGTAAAGCACTGCCCGGGAGCCTGCTATAAAGCCAAAGTCAATGACAGTGCTCTCTCTCTCTCTCTCTTTCTTGCTCTCACACACACACACAGCTACTGTACACCTCTCCCCATGCTTTTTTACAGCACATGCACACACACTCACAGAAGTGCGCACGCTTAGTGTCTCTATCAGACAGCTGCTCATGCAGTCTGCTCACCACTGGGATTTCCCTGTATTGTATATGATATAATGATATTATTCCCTCTATTTGCTGGGTAGTTAGGCACCATGCCAGGTAGCTCACTTATGAAATTGGGGTAAAAGCATGATGTTATTTCAGGATATGAAATGGCTGTGGAGTGGGACTGATAGAAAGCCGTACTTGTACTCTACTTTTTGTTTCTGTCCCTGGCTTTCTCTCCTCATCAGTCCTCCTTTGTCTTATTTACTTTTCTCTCTTTCTCTTCCCGATGCCCTTGCATCTAAATGTTCTTTACAATAGTCACGCCTTTAACAATAGCTTTCATAGCACTGTGCCCACATTTATAAACCATGCACCACAGTGCAAATCAGGAAGTTACTGGACAATGGTGGTGGCCCCCTCCAATCCGCAGGCAGTAAAACGATAGCAGTCTCTGATTCTATTCTCTGCTCTCTGCCATTTTACAGTCTGTCAGCCTGCTCGTAGCTCTGTAGTTCAAAGCTCAGACCGGAACCCTCCAATGCTATTTCCAGCCCTTTTCTGAAAACCCGCTATTGTGGAGGTATAATTACAGGCCTATACGCTGTGCTTAATTCTCAAACAATAGGGTATACTTTTACACAAGGACATGAAATTACTCTCCATTCAGAACATGCTTGACTAGACAACAGAGCTCTTCATGTTCAGAGGACATTTATGCTGCTGTAACGATGCTGTGTAAAAGCCAGACTGCAAGTCTCTTCCTGTTGCTCCCTCCCATCGCTTCAGCGTTCTGCTAGCACCACAATGATCATGGTGATGATGACTCAGGTAGTATGCTGCTGTCTATCTATCAGTCTGCCATAGGACATTGTAACACACAAAATGCACATTTCAAACATCAGCAAAACTGCATGGAAGATTCAGCTTCTTCTGTCTAATTTCTTCCCTTTTCTCACTTTCATTCTTGGAAAAAGTTGATGAAGTTCCCTGATTAATTCCACTGGCAGTGGAAATAATCAGGGAACTTCATTGAAATTAATTTTCTCTTTCACTTCCAGTGTTATTCTCTGTCTTTCCCTTGTTGTTCCTCAGTGGCCGTCATCACATCTCTGACAGTGATGCTGTTGTTCCTCCTTTCACTGTTGGCCTCCTCCTCCGAGAGGCACCCGGCCCCTGACTCCTAATTGGTGGAAATGCTTGCAGCATCTGGTTCTGGTGAGTGTCTTTGTCGGCAACGGCGGTTATCCCAGTCGCTTGACAGCTGGTTGCCATAACGTCATCACCTTAGCGACAGACTGGACTCTGGCACTGTTCTGGAGTACCTGCCACTCAGCATTACCAGCCACCCTCACAGAAGAGACAGAGCATTTCATTGCATCCAAGAAATGAGGCAGTTTCAGAGTCAAATTTGATAATAAGCTTATTTCATCCCCCACCACAATACACCACAGCAAACAGCCCGTCCAGCTCTGCGTGACGAACCTCAGCCTGTAGGACTAATATTTTAGTGGATAAATTATATGGCCTGTTAACTTTAAAAGATTCTGTCGACAGAGCATGGTGTCAGTGTGCCATTTCATTTCTCTACTTTTCACTGTAGCATTCCAGCTTCACTAACGATAGGGAAAGCAGAGACCTCGTTGGCCTTGAAGAGGGAACAGAGGAGAATTAAGTCGTTGGGAATTCTCTCTTTTTCCCTCGTCTCTTTTTTCGAACTTCTTTCACTCCATCCTCTCCTCTTGCCTCTGCTGCCTTCACTCCCCTGTGGCCACATCCATGGTATTCCAGAAATACTCAGACTTAGTGCTTGTTTGTGTCGGCCTTTAGTGTAAGACACTTGTGCAACTGATAAAGTCATTGTTATCTAGCAACGATTACTGTGTTTGAAGCTTTAGTGCACTGAAATACTAATTAAACTGCTGACTTTATTTGTTTGAATTACAAGAAAGTCTGTGAGGAAAATGTGCCAGCGGTCTTGGTTGGATATATTAAATTACTTTTTCTGAAGTTTCTTTAATATATTAAATGGAAAAAATTCAAATGTTCATTTAAACATGAAAAATAATGTAAACAAGAGTTAGTGTGAATTGTATTATACACCTCAAGGTGAAAAGTGATGATGATTAGCATGCTGCATGAGCAGGTCATGATAAAAATTAATCAAAAAAAAAAATGGGAAGGAATTTGTAGCCATAAAGTTGAGGTGATTAGTTATTGATAGACATGGATTATTTATACCAGGGCTGTCTGGTGTTAAACAAACACACACACACACATTAGAAAAACTTCACAAGACAAAATAAACATACATCTTGATTCCTGCAAGATAGCGCTCAGTTCCACATATCACATCATATTTGCTGCTATTTCATATCCACACATGAGCAAACACAGTGGTGGCCATACAGGAGAGGAGGCGGCAGTGGAGCAAACAGCATGAGGGCACCGTGTTCAAACTGTGGTGACCAGTGGCTCCTGCCTGTCCATGGCCTCACAGCCCTGCCTCTGCCCCAGTGACTCAATGCAGGTATTCACAAACAGGATTCCAGTGGCCACCAAAACATCTAAACCAAATGGACACAGTGACTCTTCAAGGTAAATAGCAGGCCATGCCAGGATCTAAACCATATAGCCTCTTTTTCTCTTTTCCTCTCTAAGTATCTCTCTCTCTCTTTTTCTCTCTCTCAGTTTCGGGTGCTCTCTGGCTTTGTTTCCCTATGCAGCCTTCACCAGACTAAAAATGAAAATGAGTGTACCATTTCACACACCTCACAACTCACATCTTGGAATTAAAAGCTCCAAGTCAGTAATAAATGTAAATGCTGTGTAGGCACTATTTTCTTTCGAGAAAAAGAACTAATGATGATTTTGGGGGAGGTTTACTTCAAATTTACGTTTATAAAAAGATTAATCGAATGACATTACGCTGTAAAAAAGAACAAACATGTTGAGCAATAGAGAGCAATTTCCCATCCTTTATTGTTGAATTGTGTAATTATTGTTCTACATTTAGTGTCTCACCTAAGCTGCTGTGGAAGCTGGAGGAGACTTGATGATTTGGCATACTCTTGGCAGAAACAAAAGGCAAACATGGGGCTTCAGAAGAGGCAGACAGCTCGTAAGAGAACAAACCACACCACAGAGAGAGTAATCAAGCCTAAGCACAGCCTTCTGAAACCAGACGGCCCTATCTCCCTGCACGTCTTGGCTCAGATTCTTTCTTCTTATTGTTTACTTGGCTGTTTGACTGATTGGTTCATTGGTTACAAGCCAGACTGGGAGTGACATGATCTGAAATTACATGTTTCATGGTTTCAAAGAGCCATTGTCAGTACTCAAAAGTTTGTTTTCATGCCCCTCTGGCATGTATTGAAGTGATTGTTCAGGACTTTCAACATTGGGCCGTGTGAGGTAGTAATCTATAGTCAGTGTACCACCTACCTTCAGTAGATCTGCAAACTCTCAGGTCATCAGTGCCGAAGTTGAATAACATACTGCTGTAGGCAGGGCCAGCTGCAAAAATGTGGTTTGCCCATTTTTTGAAAAATGGCCATTGTATAAAGCCAATATCAATCATACTATTTTGAATATTTTCATTATTTCATCTTGCTGACAAACAGCTTTTTTTTTCCTTTGGCACCACTGTTACCACTTAACCACTTTGCTATGGTTTGTTTATGCACATGGAGATTTCTGCTTAGCTCTGTATGACTCAAACAGCTGAACTCTTAAATACAATGTGGGTTGTATTTGTCGTTAAATAGCGAGATCATCTGATAACGTCCTTTTTCACTGGGCATTTTTTGAGTGGCTAGAACATGTATGTGCACCTGCCCCCATCCACAGCAGCACATCACTGTGCCAGTGCTCCTGGCAGCTTCTCTAAATTGGTAGGGCGCCAATCCAAATCTCACATCAAATGACCCGAAGTATCACTTAAATTATTGTTGTATAGTTAATTCATATACTGTAGGTAGACCTGTGAATTCTCAGGCAAGCAAACACCTTTATTTACATTGCAGCCTAGCTTGATTTATCAGCTGTGAGGTGCAGGGCATCATTAGTTTGCATATCAGCATCTATGTGTCAGAGTCAAAGTCTCTGTCAGAGATGTGTGACTGTGATTCAGGCAATCACAAATAAAATCAACTGAAATAAAATACCGGTACTTACCTCATGAGTGTTGTTGTTGAAATCTTCTGATTTGCTGTGTTTTCATAATACTTTTACTTTCTTGAACAGGAGTGAATATGACAATGATAATTTAAATCGATGTATTATTATGTATTTTGAAGTGTATATTCACTTTGCCATTTGTTTTGAGCATGAAGCGTGATAAATTGTGGAAATGACACATTATGCATTGTCTTAACATATATATATTGTATGTTATGGTATCCATGATCACATAGTTGGTGTAGTCATTTTACCAAAAAGGCGTTCGCAGACACAAATCATATGTTATTTAATATTGTATATTGATTGACTTATGTTTAGGTTAAACTGGAGATCTAAAGCCCCAGTCATGGCAACACTAATACCAATCACAGATATTAAATACCTACATTACCTACATGGTGATTAACCACACTTTACAGCTGGATTCTCTGACACTGTAAACAAAAGTGAAGCATCGTTTTCTGTAGAGATGTGAAAAATGTCATCAATTCAGAAATAATGTTTACAAAGAGTTATTATGAACCGTAAATACATTTGCGTATCAAGCTGATAAACAATGTTAAGTGTATTTGAACTGTAAAAGAGGACCTGGAGTCCCTAGCAATGCAAAAAGAGTGCGACATACATGAAGTGTTCTAGCTCAAGGAACAAGGATTTGAGGATTCACAGAATTTTTTGTGTAAACTAAAGGACCTACAATTGGCACTGAGAGTGTATTTGATATCAAATCAAATATTTCTCATTAATATTTCTGCATGATTTATTGGCTATGACATAAGTAGCGACTAGTGTATTTTTGCAGGAACCTCAGCATCGTCTGGCTACGGAAGACAGTGGTCTACAGGCTTTCCACATTTATCGAGCATAATTGCCGCTTAAAGTCTTAAATTATTTATTATTGTGAGATCTGACAGTGCTGCTCAGAAGCAAATTGGGATCATCTTCCATGACCACCAAGGATTTGCAGATTGGAGGCAGAACTAAGTTTATTTCCTCCGCTCTGCTTTTATCCCTGCAAACGAAGCGTTTAAAAGGATCACCCGCGACAGATAACCACGTTACTGTACAGACGAATAACGCCACTGCTCTTAAGATCCTGATTTTGTCTGTGGATTTTTTTTTTCCTCTCTCTCTTCCCTTCACCCCAGCCTAATTGTGCTGATGCTCTCCCTGTGGGTTTTAATGTTTGACACGGCGAAACGCTCTTAAATCCTCCACACTGCTCCCTCCCTTATGAGGCCCAGTATCTTAAAAGCAAAAAGGATGTATGTCTAATTCACAAATTTATCACTTCGCAAAATGATGCATTAAATGAGAGGGGACACGCTCTGATTTGAAATGCTGACTTTAGAAAAGAAGTTCTGATTTTCAAAATGAGTTTAGATGGGCTCCCCTTCACCCCTCACCCACCCGCTCGCCTCCCACGTCCTCTTGCTTTCTCAGTTATATCACTGTCGCTACTTGAGATGGGAGGCCATGCAGCTCTCTCTCTCTTTGTCTGCCTCTCTCTTTCACTCTCACTTTCTGTCTCTCACACAAACCCAACACATGTTTTATTGCACAGTTTAGCCACTTTAGCTTGTATTTTCACCAGTGTTTTGTGTGTACGCTCATGAGGCTTCATGTGCATATATAGCTTATGTGTGTATGACGATGTGCTGCACATACTATGTATACATTTCTTTCCTTTTTAAGGTTATACACACATGATTGCCTTTATGCAAGTATTTTTTGCTTTCGAGGACCAAGCAATAGAGATACTCTTTCTTTCGCAAACCATGACTGATTGTCATTTTTGGTAGCCGTCACACAATATGCACTTACATCAGTATCTGCTTAAGGCCAGTTATATCAGACATGATGTTACAGACTCCTCCGTCTGTCTTTGCCTTAAATTTGTCTTATTTCTCATAGAAAGCATAAAGTTCAGTTACGTGGCCAAAATACATAACCTCATTAAAGTCACAATGAAAGTACTTATTATATATTCAAATTAATTTATTAAATCAAAAGTACACCTCCAACTATTCCTGTCTGTTATTGTGACCTGTGATTTACTTACACTCTGCCTAGTGCATAGGTCCCTAATATGCATTTATTTTATTTTATTTTTTTTTCCTTTTAATTAATTTATTACGTTCAAACCATATTCAAGTGTGGCATGCACAGACAAACTGTTCTCTGGAGTATTCTGAGCTCCACAGAGGCTGAAACCAGAGGAGGCATTTATGAACACAGTTCTAACAGCTTTTGAACACAGCTCAGCTGGCTGTGAGGCACTGTGGGCTTCCTCTCGACAGGTCAACCTGCCAAGAATGAAGTTTAAAGTGGAAAAAAAACGGAAAAAAAAATTCAGTGTAAAAAGAGTAAATGTAAATGTCTGCTCGTGAAGCAGTGATCCCTGGAGATGTGTTAAAACAAGGGCGAGGACTGAACTGATGACAACTCCATCCGCACGGCCTACACCATGGAGGAAAAAAGCAAGACACACTTAGTTTTAAGAGCTGCTCTCTTGACAGTGTTAATGACAGTGTTAGGCTACTGGTGAAATCATGAGGGAGAGGACTCCAAGCTGCAATGTAGTGTTCTCGGAATCAGAGTTGTGTATGGCCAATAATTTGACATCATTTTCCTCCATAGACAATATTTTTCTCAGATATGACATATTTTGAAATCAGAACCACAAATGATTTTGAAGGTATTTCCAAAATTTACAATTCAGAAGTAAAACAACAAAATTAGTCTTTTTCCCGATTCAACTCAAATTAAACTACTGATTAGGCTAAAGTTCAATATGTGATTTTGATATAATGTAGAAAACGCTGACCATGTTGTCACATTGTCCCTGGTTCCAATCTGGCCCTTTGTTGCATGTAACCCCTCCTTGCTCTCCTCCTCTCCCCACATGTCACATTTACATAGGCTGCTGTCAAAATAAAAGTATGGAAAAGGCAGTGTCAGGAAAGGAAATCCTCCGAGACACTTGAGTATTTCCAGTAATTTGAGGTGCTGACACTCCCAGCCTTGGCTACTGTATATGGGCACACTATACCAGAAATATGAAAGAGTGGCATTCTGCAGTGTCCCAGTCATCTAATTCACACATTCACAGAGATAGTCTTTCAGAAAATCCAAGCCACGACACACAAGCTGTTTGTTGCCATCCTTTTGGTATGATGGTGTAGCCAAGTGTGTCTAATAAATGGTGTTCAGTGTCAAGTTACCAAGCAGCCAGAGTTCTTTGGCTAACCACCAGACATAAAGCTGTAAATCAGAGGGAGTCAGCAGATTACTGAAGCATGGCGCGTGGTTAGAGGCTGGCTGCAGGTGTGTGTTCTCAAACACAAGAAATGGAAGGAAAGCCAGAGCAGAACTGAGAGTGTATTTGGTATATATGGTCACTTCCCTCAGCTCTCCAGGTGCAGGATCACATTGTTGGGAGAGAACCGCGTCCTCTCGTTCTCGGTTTCTTTTAATACAATATACAAGTACATTCTGGATATATGTAAGAAGGAGACAAAAAATGCATATGCATACATGTACAGTGCTCCGACTGATCCAAATCATGGCCGCTCTTTGGTCTGTGTTGTTTTCCCCAATTGATTAAGATACTGGGATGCACTGTCTATGTGTGTTTTCATGTGCGCAGTATGTGTGTGTATGTGTGTGAATGAATCCCAGAGGGCACATCATGCACTATGTTGCACACAGTTTCATCCTTCATTGTATATGACTCAAAGACTGCTGTTCCCATCCGTGTTTATGCACCCCTCCCTCTTGATCGAAACAAACACTACCTCATTAGATGTAAACACACTTTTTCTCTCTCACACACAGATGCATGGAAAAATGCAAGCAGTACACATAATGAAGACAGAGGCCTGAGTAGAACAACATCCTCCTCTCCCTGGGTTCAGAAGGTGAGGTTTGACAGCAGCAGTTACAAACCTTTCTCTCCAGCTAGTATCAAAGGTCACAGTGTGTAATTACAAACAGGACATAAAAAAAAACGCTTGGACAATCCAAGACTGTATTTGTGTTGTGTTGTGCAATGGAGAGTATTTCCAGGCATATTGTAACAAACACGCAGACACATCCACACATCCATGGGAATTTCACCTGTACAAGAGATTAGCACTTCTGCTTGTATCTTATAGATTTGCAAGTATACAGGCAGCTGGTGTTTTCTCAACTTTATCTGAGACAAGGAGAAGTGAATAAAAAAAAAAACTACACCACCACTCTACATGAACCCACTGGGTATAAAGAACGGGTGGGGGAGAGTTTGAAGAGACAGTAAAGGTGAACAGGTGAAAGAGAAAAGCAGACGAGTGTAGCTTTGCCTGTCACCTCTCTGCCCTTCGTTGCTCCCCCCATCCCTGCATCACCTCGCCTCGGGGGGTTGAACAACTGCTCTTGATGGAGGGGGGGGGCAAGTGTTCTCTCTGTTCTTTCTCAGTGCCTCTGGGTGTACAACCGACTCTCACTACCCTGGCGATCTCCTGCCGCCTCACACTCGCAGAGTTTCACACACACGGAAACACAAACACACGTACGAATACACAAGCGCTGTGCAGCATCTGAACCCTCTTCACTCTCTGCTCCCTCTCATCTTCCTATGTGGGGCTCTTTGTAGCCGCTGAGCCTGAGCTTGGTGAGAAGAACAGGGAGAACAAAGCGAGGGAAAAAAGGAGGATGGAGAAAAGAGGACTGAGGTGGTGGTGGAGACGAGGAGAAGGGAGGGGATGAATGAGAGTGAGCGGGAAGAAGCAAATGTTCATATCACATTGAGAGTGTCGCCTGTTGTTGCTCACAGTCGTCGGTCGGCAAGCGTTTGTGCGCCACAGCTTGATCTGGGGGTTGTCCCCAGCTGCGCGTGAAGACAGGAGTACGGAGACATGGCAGAGACTCTAATTAGACGGGCCTAAGTGTGCTGAACTGAGGGAGAACCCTGGAGCGTGAGCAAACGCTGCTCAGCCCCCCTGCAAACAGAGCGGGAGGAGACCCCCAGCAGTAATTACAACGTTTCACAAACCAAGCAAGACACCTCCAGGAAGTTTTCAATCAGAAAAATCCTCTTCCACTCACGGGGGAGCTGGAGAGGAGTTGCATTTCATTAGCCCTCACCATAGGATCCTTTTAAAGAGGGGGGG
>OMNW01018641.1:0-14724 GCA_900303245.1 Selene dorsalis | reverse complement strand
TAGGGGAGGTCATCCTGTTGCCTCTACTGTAACGTTATGCTATCAATTGTGATTCAGCATTGTTGGCAAAAATACATTAGAGACAGCTTTGCCAGATAAATCTGCAACACCTACTCATAAAGCAGATAGAGATGAACCACGCTCGCACTCAAGTCTCACCAACCATGAGTTTCTGCGAACATAACAAAGCTGTTTGAAAAGGTGCAGGCAGAATCACAGTGCCAACTTTCCCGCCTGCCCAGAAATAAATGATTGTCCAGTTAGCAAGATTAAGCAATTTTGGTGGCATGGAAATAACACTGGAATGATTTTATATGACTATGATAAATACATTCTTGTTGTAAATACCTCCAATTTATTAATTGTACTTTAAATATGAATATTATAGCACGTTAGTGGTGCTTTTAGAATGAATGATCAGTGCAGACAGTAAATACAGAATTAACATAGAGAGGAGCAAAGATGTTAAATGGGTGTATTACAAACATGTAATACATTTATACTAATTACTATAATTATAATCAGAAATATATAAAAAAGCAGTAACTTTACCTTGTGTGTTTGTTTTTTCATGCTGAAAACTTTTGTGGAAGTTGGGAAAATACATAAAAATTGTGGTGGATTAAATGTATAAATATGGGATGTACTCGAGCTGAAGCATTCAAATCGTGTATCTCACAGAACAACAGTGTAGGTTCTACTATAGATGCAATGCACAATGAATAAACACCATGGGGGTGGCCTGATGTTTTTTAGCTAAAGCATGTGTCACTGGTCTGTGTGCGTGTGTAGGGTATTTGTGTGTGTTTTTGTGTCTAATAAAGGGATCCACAGCGAAGGTGTGAAGGAACTCTCACCTGTCTCAAGCCAGAAGTGTGCCAAACCCGTACACAGTCACATACACCCATACACAGACACATACTGACACACAGATGCTTATACACATCGTGGCATGTGTCACGGAAAACAGATGTGCGAGGAACAGCGCTGCATCAATTATCCCACCAACTTCACTCGGTAAATTAGAAAGGGATAATTATGTCGTACTTATTTTTCTACCGTGTCTATCTTTTTCACTTTTTTCGTTTTTGGCATGGGTAGTGGCAGTTGTCATGGAGTGCATGTAAAATCATCTGTGCAGGTACAAAATGTCTAATCTATGCTTTTCCTGTTGGGATTATCCAAGGATGCTGTGGTACGGCTGTCACAAAGTATTAGGAAGGAAAAAAGAGGAACAGGAGCAATATGGGACACCTACAACTTTACAGGCAGATCAAATTCTGTATGTATGTATGTATGTGTGTATACATCTTACGATGTATATGGGAAAACAATACTGGTTTGCAGTTTCAGTGAACGGTGGAGGGATTGCTGAACAAAACACTGTTGAAATGTCATGTCAATGATAATTCTTATATAAACTGTGATAAATGCACAAGTAACCCTCTTTTCATATACATTTTCTGTATATTACTTGCTAATATCTGAAACATAAATTTGTATTAGCTTTATCTGCTCTTCCTCAGTAAACCCACATGCTTTTACTTTACCGCAGAGATGGTAATTACAATCACACTAAATAGGCTTGAACCGTATCAAAAATTAATTAATATCAAATTTATTTGGGTTATCCATTGCTGAAACACATGGTTTTTGCATGCTAATGCCACATATTTTGAAACATTTCTGCAATTCAATTACTTGGGAATATCATTAAAGGCAACAAATTTACAGTTTAATTTGTGTGGACTATTTAAGTCGCTCCAGAGCTACAGAATCCCCTTCCTCTGTAAGTGGATTAATTAATTTGAATCAATAAAGTCTCTTAGTCGGGTTGCACCACTCCCCCAAAAAATAACTAACTCCACACAAAGCCTTATCAGCGGTGGTGGAGGTCCAAGCCCTCGCTTTTCAGCTCAAGCAGGAAGTTTTGCTGAGACAATTACTGTCAGATGGTTTTCAGTCTTTTAAATTTGTGCATTATGATAATTTGTTTGTGCAGCATGTTTTGTCTTTTGTATGAGCAATAGTCTGTATATGTAGAGCAGTTTCTATTTATCCTGTGTAAAACTTTTTTTTTTTTTTTTGGCATACAGTATATCATGCTTGTCATGAGTATGCAAAGAAATTCATTTTGATGTTATTTTCAAAGTTTTTATTCAAAAATGACCAACATATGTAAACATTTAAAAAAAAAAAAAGTTAACACTGAGAGTATCGGCATGGTTTGACAAACTGTCATTACAAAAAATGAAAGAAATAGTAATATTACAACAATCATGCAATGATGATGAGTTTATCCTGGAGAATCTCTTGAGGCCGACTCATATCTTCCATGAGCACCTGCTCTCCTAACACCTCTAACACCCTAACATGACTAACTCGCACTTACTGTGCACTTCTTTACCTGACCTCTATTAAAGACAGATTTAGTATTTAGCGTCTTCTCCAAGTTCTCCCACTCCACTACTGCTTGAGTGTTGTATCTCACTTGTAGTTGGAGTAAATATAAGTGGAAATGTAATAACCATATAGCATTCAGTGTGGGGAATACTCTCACAAACTGATCTCTTACATCCATCATATAGAGGCAATGTATCATTCATTTTTTTGGGATCAGTGAATAGATCCATTTCTATGGCTAAATGATAGAAGCAGACCCTCCCTACTTAAATATTATATTGCACATTCTACAGTGTAGCTATGTAAAGCTATGTATGGGGGAAAATACTTTCTTTATAGTTAAATACTGTAAAACTATGAAGAAAAAATGTAAATATAAGTTTCATAGTAATTATTTAAGTATTTTTTTTCTATTCAGCAACAACATACCTCATGAGTCTAAACCTTGGTTAAAACCTAATGAAATTTGTAGGTGGTCACCACAACCTTTAATACCCAGTACATTAGAACTGTGGGAAAGAACATCAAGAGTAATCCTATGTGTTGTGTATGTAACATGTTTTCACGTTTCACAAGTTATACTGAGGACAGAAAGCCTGTGGAACATAAGTGCACCAAGGTTAAATTAGCTACTTAAAAAATACACTATGGCTACATACCAGTCTTGGTAAGAGTTTCAGGGGTTAGGGTCATAATATGCACCATAATCAGTTCTTCCTCTCCAGGGTCGACTAGATTCTTTTGCAACTTCAAAAGGGACAAAACTGCAATGGGCTAACTGGCAAGCATGCTAACTTTAGTAGAAGAAAAGAAGTGATGGAAATATTAGTTTTTCACTGATAGAGACAGGTCTTGCTGAGTAATGGAATGAGATATCATGCTGAACCTGCAATGATTCTTAGGTAGTGGTAAGCAAGATCGTTTCTAACATTAAATACGGGATACAGTGAAACTTACATATAGCTCTTAAATAGCTCATTTTGCTAAACTAGTGAGGACAGTTACATCTCACATTTCTGGCACATCGAGTATCCTCCTATTTTAATTGACCTCCAGCTATCAACTTGCATTTCACGCGTTGTTATGTCCATAAATGGAACCCATCCTTGAAGTTTATTTCACTGAATTTTACACATGTAACCAGGCAGTGATTATCAAGGATACAATTCAATTATCCAAGTACAGTACACTGAGCTGCAACTCAAGAGCGACTGAATCACAGTTGAGAATAAACAGAAAATCTTCTATGGAAGGGGCCTTCACATTGTGGTTAGGCCTTCGCAGCAAATGATCGCAACAAAGGGTTATCTTTGTAGAGTCTCAGCCCATGAACTGAGACATAACAAATGCATATGAAAATACAGATGACCAACAATTCAGTGGACGAAAGTAGCTGCCTATAAGCATTCCTGAACAGATAAAACTGACTTATTGTGAAACTCTGAAAACAGACACAAAGTTAATATACATAACCCTCTTTATGAACCAGACTTAGAGTGACAGGATTTTTGTTTGTGATGCACTCATTACTGATGACCGTAGGATCAAGCCACTCGGACATATGTTTTAAAATTTCTTCTCTTAATATCTAAGGAAAGGAACTGAAGTAGGCAGAGCCACTGCCTGCTTAAAGCCAAAGCTGTTCTGAAATACTTAACACATTACTGGAGCATTAAAAATTTTGATTGGTTGAAATAGAACATTATTTTGATACAGAGTTGAACATCAAATTAATCTTAAGAATATGGATTAAAAAAAAAAAACACACACCACTTGACAGGTTTTGTGCGAAACAGCAGGAGACCGAGTTACGCGATGAGTCACTATGACTACCCTGCAATGTAAAATTCATGTAAAGAACAATATTCAGCCTCCACATGTCAGTGTTAAACATTGGTTTTGCTGTTTTAGTGTCATTTTACATTATTGGAAAAGCATAAAAGTGCTGCACTACGCCTTAACACATAAAACAGCTCCACTGGATTACTTCACATTTCTGTGTGCTGCCTTAAACTTGTAAAGGAAATCATTCATGGTACATTTGATTCCTACTTTCAATTAAGGATTTAGTACAGCTGCCTTCAAACATAAAGATTATATTATGTGATCTCTGTCGACTTTCTCTTCTGGTTTCTAAGTGAAAAGCCCAGTTTAGTTTTGATACACACAAGACAGTGAGTCTGAAAATAGTGTTGACAGATGACTCTTTTTCATAGCCAGTCGAGGGTGTTTTGAACAGTATGAGAACAAAATGTTCATCAGTGCACTGATGTGGTGTATTTTCTGAATAGACAGGTAACAACATCATCTTATATACACACACCCATATGTGCACAGTCTGTATGTCAGTGCCTACATTATGTCTGTTTTTTCCCTCCCTCTCACTCCCTCTCTCGCTCCTTCCTTCAGCCGTGAGGAATCTGATGCAGAGGTGTTGCATTTCTGTTTGTGCAAGTGTCTGTCAGAAGTCCAGTTGGGGAAAATCTGAACAGCTACACTTGTCCTCAAACAGAAAGCTGTTCAACATGGAAATCTTATGACAGGACACATTATTTATCAGATAACCCGAGCTTGCATGTGTACTGGATTTGAGGAAAGGAGTAAATGTGAGAAAAATCGGAAGATTTGATGAGGGTGAGAACATTGATATGATAGGCTTTGTGCAAAATAGCCCCAGGCGGTATTTGTCTTTGTCTCTCTCTCTCATAGGCTACAGATGCACTTTATACAGCTGTTGAACGTTTGTTACTATTTCCATTTATTCATTCGTATTTTGCATTTTATTTATGAGCCAAAGGTAAAGATATCCTCGCTTGTTTTGTTTACTTTGCAACCAAAACACAGACCTTGGCAAAATTATACTTGTCACTCAGCAATATCAAACTGCCTGCGAGAAATGAGGAATGACACTAAATATAAGATGGAGCACTGGTTTAAACTACTCTAAACAGATGGCTACAAAAGGAGGGCTGTTTGCGGATGGGGAGACCACACGTTTGCCTTATTAAATTGTCACATATGTGTTGTATCCTGCTCCTTGGAATCTCATCAAAGTCATAAGGAAATGGAGTTCAGAGTGAAAAAAATTCAAAGCTGTATGAATATCAGTGGATGTCCTCGACTTTCAGGAGGATACACAGACCTCACTGAATAGTAGTAAAAACAAATGTTTACAAGAAGCAGATATTAAGGTAACATTAACTGCTGCAGCCACAGTGGCTCTCTGATGTTTAGTACTGAGGGCACATCAGCCGAACGATAAACATCTTGAAACATAATATCCTCTCAAACTAATTAATTGCAAAAAGAACTATAAAATTGGAAGCTGTGTTTTTCCTATTTGAGATAACTAATATACTAATATAGATTACAGCTGTACATGTGTATATACAGTGTGAGACTTTAAACATGCAGTCATGAGTCTTGCATGATTATTTTGTCAAGTTTATATCTCGTATATGTTTTGACATATTTGCTCGTGTACTTCACCATGATTTTCTCTGAATGTAATGTAAAAAGTGTCTATATGATATCAGTTGTCCACCCTGATTCAAGAGCAATGTGATAAAAATCCGAAGGCTGCAGTGGACATTTAAAGTGGAGCTGCAACTGCTTGAGGAAAATAGAAACATAGTTGCTCTGGGTTTTGTGAGTAATTCAATGGGGGGTTACTGGCTTAATAAGATTTTACAGTGCACCATCTCTGCCTTGGACACCTCACAAAAGCCTTCTACCTTCCTCCTCCGCTTACACCGCATCAATGGTTCGAAAGCCAAATGCAACAGATGTTCTGACAATGACACGAGAAGCTGAAAAAGTGTACCTGTTGGAGGTTAAGATCACACTTATTATAGTTTTCAATGCGAGGTCATTACATTTCTTCCATTTATAACGGATTGTGTAGATATATGTATTATTTCACAGACATTTGCTTTCATTCCATTGCACTGAGACCCTTTGTTTATTTCTTCATTAACACTTTTAGAGCAGATGAACGTGTCTTGATGTGCCTTGGCTTCAACTCACTCCGAGAGCTGATGGATTGGATCAGGTATTTGAGTCAAAACCAAGGACACATGTTCCATTTTAACAGATCTCTTAGATCTTCTCTAATGATTCTGAAACCACAAGCCAAAGCTGTTTGATTTGCCAACAGAACTGAAGCATCACATTTGTTCAAAACAAGCTGCATTAACTAATCAGACTGTGTATGTGTGTGTCTTTGACCAATCTTTGAAAATTACTTCGGCAGTGATTGCCACTGATCTCTCTTTTCTGTCCTTGGAGGAGCATTTAAAATCTTATTTACATTGTCATTGCCAGGCAATCAGACTGATTACATTTTCATCCCTCCTAACGATCCTTATGAAAGTTTAACTTTATGCAGGTAACAGACACAGTCCTAACTTATTTGTTTTACCATGTCATTTACTTGTGAGCATCATCTAGGGATGTCAAATGACAGATGACAAATACCTTGGTACCAAGTGTGATGGTACTTTTCTACAGTACTGTAGGTAGACAAAGCACTTGGAGCACTCATGTTGGAGGTACTGGAAATTCCATTTTAACCCCGGTAGTATAACTGTGCAGGTATTGTCATTTCACATCAAGAAGAAAGCATACACAGGAAACGATAAAAGCAACATGGGGAATGGCAGTGACAAATACTGGCTCAGGAATGCAACCACCAGGTCTAGTGTATAGAGATGTTTTTGACAAGATCATTGCAGAGAAGATAAAAAAACCAACCAAAAGATCGTACGCAAACGATGCTACAGAGCATTGTTCAATGAAAAGAGGGAACGCTCAAAGACAAACACGCAGATACAACTGTCATTGGCATGTTCATGTCCAAAATGTTACTGTTGCATTGCTCTTCATGCAAAGTTTGTGAAGAATAATGTTAACTTATTGCAGCTAACATAGCTTCAGCTCATGACATGTGATGGATGCGCTTTACTGTTCAGTCTGTTAAAATGTTACACTGACTTTCTGAATTAATATTTTCATAGAATGAATCTATCAATTCATCAGTCAACTTTAACCGCTGCTTGTATAAATAATTATGTGGAGGTGTGTGTGTGTGCGCGCAAGTGTGTACGCGCAATCTCACCTGCACACTATAAATATATCTGTCCTTTTCCGTTTCTTGCAGTGGAATTTAGTATCGGTACTGACCATGTTTATGGTATTCTTACGTCTCTAAGAAACATATACAGTAGCTATACTGTATTGGCAAATTTAAACATTATTGGAAAGGATAAATTATAGCTTAAGTGTATTTTTCAATTGACTTTAGAACCAGAAATAAGGCAGGGAAAAAAGAAAGAAATAAGTGCCCTACACCATTTACTGTCCTTTTAGGGGCTTTTTTCGGTAAAGAGAGTGGTGGGCAGTTGGCCACTTTAACTTGAAATACTCTAATGGGTGACAACTCAGGGTTATACTGGCTCTCAACATCCATCTACTCAAAACCACCAGAACCTAAACTCACACAAGAGCTGCCCTTTCAAACAGTTTTAACCCCTTACTGTTTCTACACAAAGGTACGAAGTTCTGGACTTTTGGAATGACATAAAATCAATACAGACTGAGCTCTGAAAGCATAAGTTATCACTCGGTAGACTAGTAGTTAGTTTGGAGGAACTTGTCAACCAGTGAAATGCTGAACTACTGTCAAACCTAGCAAGAAATTGGTCATTTTGTGTGCAAATTGTTAACATACTTTTTTACATGCTGTGCTTGTATTCCTGCTTCTGTTGTACAAAGAAATACATGGTTGTAAGAAGACAGAAAACAACCAATAATGACAGCAAAAATCCAGCCGGATGTGACCATAATCTGCCAGCAGTGCCAGGGCATATGGAAGATCCAGAGAGATAGCGCTCCATCTTGGTGGTTCCATCTGTCAGTCTTTGCTGGTGCTTTGCTGCTTTCTGTGGCACATTTGACAGCCCCTCGCCTCAGCTAGATTAGCAAATTACACGAATGTAAGAGTGGAAAGGTGTAATTGAGGATGGCAAAAGGGCTGATTGGGAGACATTTAAATGATTCTTCTCCAGTGTTCAACATGGAGGGCGTGTGGCAGAGGCCACAGAGAGAAACGCTTTGAAATGATTACTGCTCCTGACAGGTGGATGACAAGTCTCACTCTCTTTCTCTTTCTGTTAACCTATGCATACAGTGTCAGCAAGTGTATGTATATGTGCGCTTGTGCCCGCTGTGTATAAGTCTGTGTGCTCTGTGTGAGTTAGAACATGTATTGTGTAAACGCTTAAGTGTGTCTTTGCCTGCATGCGTTTATCAGGATGTGTGAATGTGCATGTGATATGGCTGGCAGGCATGAATATAAGCCCTGCGGAGTTTCTTACTCAGAGCCACCGCAAAGCAGTGAAGATTTACATCAGACAGATTACAGCAGTACCATCATGACAGCATCTAATGGAAGAAACAAGACACCTTTTAATGAACACGCTAATTTAAGAAATATCACACTGTGCTCTGAAGTATAAATCAGAAATATAAATATAAATCAGATGGAGATGCGGTGGAAGAAAGACATGGCCTGACACAGGGGAGGGCGTCCCACCTTATTTAGTTTTATTCAGTCACCTAGTAAAATGTATTTTTTCCAATTGCAACACATTCCAATTGTCCCTTTTCAAGGTTTTACAACGGTAAAAAAAAACAACAAAAAAAACAATAATTGCAAGTCTATCACCAAACCAGCACAAGATAATAATAAAATTGTGTATCTCTCAGAGTATGCGGGTTAAGACAAACTTTTTTTTTTCATGTGCACTTTATGTCTGTAGGTGCTCATTGTTTATTATCTGCTGAATTCCCAGTCTGTACTCCAGAAAAACAGTTTCCCAGTCTAATCAAGATAGCTCACCAAACAGTCCAGAGTATTGTGTTTTTTTTGTCAGCAGTTCCAGCAATGATTTCCTTAAAATTCTGTCTGTATTTTTTAAATAAGTTACGACTTCCAGTCCATTGCATGCGTGGCAGTCATACAGTACATGCCACAATGAAACAACTGACATATCACTTTTTCCCCTCAGAGTTGTGTTCTGTCATCTTAAATGCAGTTGACAGAAGAGCCAGGCAACACCCTAAACCTCTGGCCTGAGACTTTGTTTTCCCTGGGCACTGAAGTACTGTACTCCCTCAGGCTTTGGTCTGCTGTGAGCTGCAGGCTGTGGCTCTTTCACTGTAGTTTCTCATGTCATACATTTGACAAAAGCAAATGTTACACTCGTTTGTCATCATAATCTCAAAGGGTGTAGCAAAGTGTGGTACCTCAGCCTGATATCATTGTACTTACAACAAATACTGACAATAGCTCCTTGAAATTCACATAACTGTGAATGCTGCAACGTGTGCGCAAGACCAGATCTCATTCTGATTTATTCAAATGCCAATGAAAATGTATACTATTACTAAAACTTTCTATTCACTTCTAGCCCTTTGACAGAAGATCACATATGCCCCTCAGTGCAAGTGACTGCACTAGACCCCACAGAGCCATACTGTACTAATCAAACAAAACCACCCTCTATTTTTTCTCAGGTCACATCAGTAATATCTCAGAAATTCTTTCACGCTTGAACTGCAGACATTTTTTGTACATTTTGTTTAATTTGAGCTGTGACATATGTCAATTAAACAGCAATGTGTCCAGGTAAATAGAGGAAAAGCATTTAAAAAAAAAGCTTGGCTGTTGATGGTGATAAATTAATCAGATGTTTACTAACTGAACCCTTAAATGAGCAATCAAAATGATATATCACTCTAAGAAAACATTGAAATAACAGATTGGAAAACTTGAACGAGTGTAAATCTCCAGCATGATGAGTAAAAAGATGAAATGAAGAGGGAAGACGGCAGATGATTTCCTCTCAGAAGATGTCAATAATGCATGAAAAGGAAAACACAATACACAGACATCACCAATGATTTACTTTCTCCTCAGTCTCTATATGAAATTTTTGGTGTATCATTTGTTACACATTTACTGAAAGTCATACTCCATTTTCCCCAAACTGTAAAAATAACACTTTTATACTGAAGTCATCTTTACTGAAACAGGTCACACTAAACTGTTACATGTTAAAATAAAAAAGTGATGAGTCTTGACAAGAGATTTGATAGTTTGGCAGTACATGTGATGACGTGAGATCTTGTCTTTATCTGTCACTGTCGAAAAAAAAAAACTCTGATTATTCCTCTTCTTAAAATGAAAAAGCATCATTATTGTTTAAGAGAATACATTTTTCCATTTATTCTGCATTACTGTCTTACTCACATTTCAACAGCGGATGCTTACATGATAATTGAACAATTTGTTATCAGTGTAGTGAAATGCATTGATGCCGCAAACATATCTGTTTATAGTTGTAATGCTCTGATTCATCAAGCTAAAGATGAACTTGTTGTGCGTTGATACTAAATATAGCCTTACTTTGAAAAATACACTAATAGGCAATTTCTTGCTTGGCATGCTTTCAAAGGAAGTCAGGATCATATCCTGAGTTAATATGGCATTATTGAACATGCTACAGTATGTAGTTAAGTTGGGTTCAAATGGCATCACAAGTTTATCACTGTCTCAGTTCCTATTGGTTTTCAAGTCAAAACATCTGCCACCGAGGTTTACTCAGGGGTTAAAGCACTCAAAGAGCAATGTGAGGAGAAAATGAGAGTTAAGCACTGAGATTTAATTGAATGATGTGGTTGCACTGTATCCAGTGTCAGTGATTAAAACTTGAAGCGTGAATATTAATCAAGTGCTCATTTTTGATATTGTGAGTTTGGTCCAATCTACTTGTGAAAGCTTAGGAGATGTGGCTCATCAAGAAGTCATCCTATTTTTGCCCTTTCTTAGTCTTTTGCTAATATCGTTGACGCTTCCCCTAAATTGCAGATATGGGGCTGACGTTTCAATTGGACCGCCCGTCACTTTAAAGATGGTGCCTAAGGCCGTAGTTTGATTCACAGTATGCACAGCATGGGAAGAAAGAACGAGAGGGGAAGAACGCTTCTGCTGCCAGTCACAACCCTGTTAGGAGTTCAGAAAGCACCACGTAATACATTTTTCATTATGTTTGATTAAATTTATATACAGCAAACACACATTATATTCACTATAGTTACAAGAAAAGAGCCCTCCAGCCCCTTTTGCACTCCCTGGAAACAGGGAGAGAGAAGCACGAGAGAGACTCATATGGAAGTTAAGGCGAACACAGAGCAGTGAGTGCAAGGGTAAGTGCTTCGCTTTGTTACCATGGCCACCTGAAAATGCTTTCTGTTTTTCTGTTGCACAAGAGAGGATGAACAGGCAGGGAAACAGAAGGAAAAATATGTTTGTTTGACCATAATGTTGTTTGAATTACTACAAGATTATAAAAACTGTGTATGAAGATCTTTCTTGTGAGATTTTAAGTAAATTCTTACAGCGTTATGTATTTCAAGTCATTCAATTAAAAAAAATGCACAATGTATGTGATTTACATGTTGAATGCCTGATAATAGAATACAGGACTTACATTCATTTCCTGTACAACTGTCCTTTAGGAAAAATGTCAGACTGGGCTTACAGAAGAAACAGTGTGGGATAAAGAGTTAGCCGTGGCACCAGTCATAATCCACCCTTCAAAAGAGCCAGATGGAGAGGGTAAGGTTTCAGTCAAAATATTGTTTTTGGATTGAGGTGTGTACTCGCTCTCTCACTCTCGCGCTCTCTCAATCTCTCTATGTCCTTGTCTCTCTCAATCTTTCTCTCTTGTACTCTCCAGCTCTCTTTCAAACCCTCCTTCCTGCTGTGTTTTATCAGATCGTGTCACTGGGGGCCTCTTATAAAACCAACAGAGCTCATCAGGACAGAGCTCCAGAGGACCGGTTCGGTCAACCCTCGTTAATCTGCTGTGGTTCGGGGTGGGTTAAAGGCCTGGGCTGGCATTTATCAAGCACATCAGATTGGGAGTGCTCATTTAAAATCAGCACTTCAAATCGCTTAGAGTGTTTCGCAATGAAAATGATGGCTAAAGGGACCTGAGCAGTGGTCCTAAATCAGCAGTCTTACCCTGAGACGCTTGATAAACATACAACCCCTGGGTTTGTGTCTGGGCTGGTGGGGCTGTGGGGCAGAAAGGTATGTGCTTAGTGGTGATTGTGCGCCGCGGCCTCCCATCATTCTCCGAGGCCGAACACACACAGAGCGACCTTGTGTGAAGCGGAGGGCTGGGCAGACACGCTGAAGTCAGCTCACGCCATGCAGTGCACTGTAGGCAAAAGTAGAAATGACCCTCCTGGGTTACACATGCAAATATTCACCAAAAAGCAAACTTCTACCATGGTCTTCTGCATTATAACATTTAAAAAGAAACGTAGAAAACCTACATATACGTGCATGTATTCTTACAAGTGATTCTCTTTATGATCAGCTCCAAGCCAGACTGTAGGGTTGCCCCAGACTACTGTAGAGTTGTTATAAAAGCACTCATAAATCCACCCAAAGTTACATAAACCTGTCAGTGGGTTCATTACAATAATTACTTTAATTCTCTGTTGATGATTTAATGATAAAGCAACAGAAAAAATAGAGAAAATAAAACAGAGTGAAAGGAGTTTTCAGAGGAGACGCCATGCCATGTTTCCTGTTGAGCGCCTGTCACCTCTCAGCTGACAGAACACTTTGTGTTTCACCACTGGCATAGCCCACAGTGTAGTGAGCCATAGCTGGGACACACAGGTGCACCCTCTGTGACACACGCTAACATGCACGTGAACACACATACTGTATATGCTCTAATGAGTGAATGCACATATGAACCCACATAAATACATAAGCTGCACAAAATTCTAACACCCAAACCAAACAGGAAATATAGACTGGCTATTCCACACTTGATAAGGACAGTATGTTCTCTTTACGTTTAGTTTCCTGGTTTTTGTGGATGACAGTGAGCTACAGACCGCCGTGCTGACCCTGCCACACTCTTACCCATAATATGACAGCCAGGATTCAGTCTTTTGTCCCTCCACTTAGCCCCTCCATAGCTCCACTGAATAGGTAGAAAGAGCTACAATGCCCTCTCACAAGGCCTCTACTGGCATGGCAGTGCATTCAGAGGAAGTCTATGGCCAAAATACACAAGCCAGTTAATGAGTCCAGCACAATGCGGCTGTCTGTGTACATGAAAATGCTTGTGTATTATTCTGGCCCTGCAGCATTAAAAGCCATAACTAGGCTTTGTGTTAAAGTTACTTTGATCACAACACCGAATCTCTCCCTCATCTGGGGTTTGTCATAATTCAATTAACTCCCACCAGCATCCATCAACAGCTCCCCGCCCCCACTCAAAAGTATTACTGAATTCCTGTCAGTGAGGTCATCGCACAAAAAAACTGGGCAGACACTGATGCCTCAATGTATAGCAGCACAGGTAGCCGTGGTGACAGAAATGTCCAAAAATAAAGAGATTAGTTTATTACCTGTGCCCAGAAACATGTAAACAATACAACCAGGTCGATACAAAATATATTTCACTGTCAGAGCGGTGTGAATACCTATCGCCAAGGGAACACCACTGTTTTATCTCCACTAACAGTGGATTCCCTCTTTTGGATGTATTCTGGGAAAATACCAATCTATATTCTACTCATCTTACCTGTATATCATCAATCACAACATTAGCAAATTGGTTGATTTAAGATGGATATATAAAACATTAATTTGTAACAGTATCATTCAGCGTCATTATCTGCATTAGATTTTAGCATCTGCTATATGAACCTGACTGGGAAATACTTAATAAAAACACAATTACATCTGTACCACCTCCACAAAACTCTAAAACTAATGCTAATGTGCAAAGTGTAACAGAGGATATCTACCCTAACCCTAAGCTTGTTGATACTTGCCTTCTACTGAATGTATTATTTAGAGGGAGAAATGGCTTATGAACTTTTCCACTGGATGGAAATGCATGATTTTTTATCAGATATTACAGGGAAAAAAACATTTCCTGAACATTGTGGGTCTTTGAAAAAAAAAAAGACTGTAGGTGGATTTTAGTCATAGATGTACTTAGATAAATGAGCTTATAATTACCAAATTATAGGTGTATACCACTGCACCTGGTATTTTGACATTTGACAAGATGCTATCAATGCCGGTTAATCTCTTCCAGAGGATAATTTATTTATGATTCACATAGATTACGCAGATTCTAGTTATGAAAGGGGTAGCGGTATTTGTTACAGCTAACTGTATTTCATGTATTTTGCGGCTATGATACCCTGGGTCAACAAATT
>OMNW01018640.1:0-12506 GCA_900303245.1 Selene dorsalis | reverse complement strand
TGAAGAGGAAGTGTTTTCAGGCGCAAATGGCGCACTCATGAGTTCGCCATGGGTTAGGTGATTGCACACTTCCCCTCCCTCTTAACACAGACGCAAACACACACATACACACTGTCCACACAGAAACACACACACACACACACACATGCACACACAGTCTGGCCAATCCACAGCCTGTTGACACCTTGGTCTTAATCATCACCTCTGTGTCAGGCTGACAAAATGTACTGCTCTGATCTGACGGTCACACACTCGCTGCGTTCACATGCACTGAGGAGAAATCAGATTATTCTAGACTTTCAGCTGACGTAACTTCTTAAATGTGGTGTAAATGAGAAACACAGTTTACTCAACAGGGTTAAGGGAGTGAGAAAAACCTGATTAACAGAATCAGAGTAGCTTTTATTACAAATTAATCATTACACCTACGGGAATTTGACTTGGTGCATAGTGGGAAACACAAGAAAGAGGGATCTTTAAATGGAAATACAAACATACAATAACAAGAAAATATAAATAAAAACAAAAGAAAGACAAATCTATAGAAAAAATGTTCACAATATACACACAGAGCTGAGAAGTATGTACAGGTATGTGCAAGTTGACACGTGAGAGAGTCCAGGGAATTGTCCAGTTGTGTTACAGTGTTACCAGAGGGGAGGAGCACAGGGGGTCTCTGGTATTGTTTATGAGGGCAGTGGTGGAAAAAACTGTCTTTGTGGTGTGAGGTTTTGGTCCTTGACCAGAAGGGAGTGCCTCAAAGAGTTTGTGTTAGTGGTGGGAGGGATCAGCCACAGTCTGTCCTGCTCTCAGAGACCTGGAGCTGTGCAGGTCCTGGAGTGAAGGCAGCTCAAGCTGGAGAAAGTGGATTATTTACCCACATTTAGTGGATTTCTTAGTGGTTTTCTTTTTCACATTTGCAGTTCTGTAGGGCGATATAAATATAGACATGCATGAATCACACACATTTTAATGTGCATGCTTCAAGATACTGTACTTATCTACGTTATAGTTGGGAACTGAAGTTACGAGGTGATGTGTCTTCTTCTCTTGTGTTTGCAGGGATGTTCTCATCTGATTTTCTGATCACTGAATCTTTCTGATTGGGCAGGCCTCTGTTTTTTTTATTCCTCCAATATAAGTTGAGCCATGCATGTTGAGATATGGTTGTTCCATCTTAACTTTCAGGTTCTTGGAGGACTCTGTGACCTCCATCTGAAAGGCTGAGATTCCTAGTGTGTCTCCATCTCCGTTTGAGAATTCAAATGTTTTCGAACCGTTGTGTGTCATCGTACAGATTTTCACTTCTACAGGTGAATAAAGGACTGAAGGAAAATGACGATCATGTCTCAAAACGGGAGAAAACTTTCCATCGACACAGGATGAGTGGATCCAAAGTGGAAATGAGAGCATAAAGACTACCCCGGCACCTGCCAAGCTGCACATACCACAGCTACACACACAATCCCTGAATGAAGCATTTTCCAGGGAGGCTGTGATGTGTCATGAATCTACTCTACCAGCAGAAATCAGGCTTTAAAGGAAAGGGTGAATAAGAAAATCCATCCAATCCATGTTATTTTTTTAAATAAATCTTAGTCTCATCTTGTGTGGCTTGTACCTTCATTTACTTTTTCTCTCTGACCACTTGCAGTCTGCTTGTTGCATCATCTCAGGTCTCAGTTTTCTGCTGCTCCACGCTCTGATTCCTCATTTTCCTCACCTTCCACACTGTCTTGTCTCTTTCCGTGGGTTGACACTTTGATTAGAAATCGACCCATTTTATTGTTAATGCACTGTATGTCAGCTAGTACACGACCCTGCTGTAGTTCAACAACAAATCCTACTGCTATAAGTGAGCAGTGTTGTAAGGTTGGTGACAGTTTCCTCCTTTAATAATTCATTAGAAACATTTATGAATTAAGTAAAAGCAAAAATGTATATGAAACCATTGCATTCTCATATAGACTGTATAGAGTGGCATACAAAAGTTTGGGCACCCCTGGTCAAAATTTCTGTGAATGAGAACAGTTGAGCAAGTGGAAGATTAAATGATCTCCAAAAGGCATAAAGTTATACATGAAACACTCTTTTGTAATACTTTAAGCAATATCAGTGTATTATTTTTGGTTTCTACAATTTTAGAGTGAAAAAGGGAAAACAGCACCCTGCAAAAGAATGGGAAACCCAGGTATGAAATTAACTTTCTGAACTACCTGCCAATGGCATTTAAGACATGAAATTTAACTGCTCACAACGCAAGATCATTTAAAACAGCAGTGTTTCCTCCAGTGTTTTATAGTTAGGCGACCACCTTAACACACACCTCCCTCCTAAACTAAATTGTTGCAAAAAACATTAAAAAAAAAGGTTTAGGTTGAAGATGATGAAATGACAGGAATATGGATGACAACAGACACGTTAATAAATAGGCTTTGGAGGAACATGTGAGTTTTGAAACTCCCATTTAACAGTGCATAAACTTAATCCAGACTGAATGCTGTCATTGTGGTGATGGTTTTGACTTAATTTAAAAAAAAATATAGATTAGCTACTGTTAATCCTATAGTATAAAAGGGTACAATTGTCCAGATCAAAAATACTGACACATCATAGTTGTTGTTTTTTCCACAGCATTAGGTTATACTTTGATTAATGAATTAAATAAATACCAATGTAGCTATCCAACTGTAAAAATAAGCATGAGAAGAACTTTATTAATCCCCAAAGGGAAATACATGTACATCCCAAACTAACAAATCATATCACAGGCTTTGTTGTGAATGGAGAGTGATGTCCTCCTGCAGCTGTCACATGTCTGACAGGCCACAGGAAACACTCGCATACATAGTTTACAACTCGTCTGATAGTCAGGGTCACTGACACTGTTGAGCCAAACGTTTGAATGTTTCCACTCTCGTCTGTGATTAAAACACAGAGTTTTACCTGATCTCGGGCAGAGTCAGGCAGCTCTTCACAGAATGCGAGTAGGGTGATGCTGCATTCAAGTCTATTCGGAAATACGAGACAAACCGCATCCTGTATTGATTCAAAACGGGACGCGCTATTTAATCTTCAAGTACAGGATGATTCTGTATTATAAGGGACATGTGGTAACCCTACCCCTGACAATCACCATCACGATGTGTTGCCACATGCTTAACCTAATCACGTTAGGCTACTACAAGATCATTTCGTTTGCTTCTGACCACTTCTTCTTTAGACCGACTGAACGCAAACGTTACAGCAGGTAACTTGATACATTTTCAGATGTTGAATCAAGGTGGATAACGAGTGACAGCTGTGAAACTGGAAATGCATGCTTTTGGAGATCATATCATCTTCCACTTGCTTAACTGTTCACATAAACAGAAACTTTGCAAGCCACTCTATATTTTAATCAACCCTAATTGTCCTAATTTGAATTTTGATGTGAGATTTCACACACATTTCACATTTCACTTGAGGTAAAATTAGTAAAATGTGGAGGATGTGACCAAAAGGTCAACCTGCAAGACCAATGTCATTTTTCGTCAACCCTGTAGGGGTGCTCTGGAGGGAGCACATACTGCACCTTAGTTGTAATGATGACAATAATCATAGAAAAGGGTTTAAATTGTCACGTTGTTACGTTACAATAGTAACAATGTGGCACAGTTTGTCAGTCATGGATAAATGAAACAACATTATCTGCTTGACACGGGAATCGAACATTAGCCTCCTCTGTTTTGTTGATCCATCCATCCACTCCAACCTCTTCTTGGAGGTGCACTTTGTCGCTCAGTATAATGCAGTATAATACATCAACTGACTTCAGAAGACATGAGCTCAGAAACGTAACATGGGACCAGACCACACTGGGGTCACGGTTTAGTTTTGACTTATGACTAGATTACTACACCCAAATCAGAACAGACACCTCCTACTAGCTCAAAAGCAAAACATTTCTGTCTGACAGATCCCCAAACTATAGTCACGTATTGGAGGAAGAATTCACAAAGGGTTTTAGTTTGAGGACAGTTCTAAAGCTTCATGCATGGAAGGCCTGTCGAGAATGTGGCAGCAGTGCAGGATTACAGGAAAGATCATCAGTCCTTGTGTTCAAAACAATGAAATCCCCAGTCACTAAGTAGTTTCCTTGTGTACAGGTAATCACAACCACTGTCTTGTCAGCATGTTGACAATCCTGAGGTCAGTTAGCTTCTTCAAACACACCGAGTTCCCATTGTTAAGAGGAGAAGGCGTGTTGAATCAGCGTTTCTCACACAGGTTCTGATTACCCTGAATTTAAGTACCCGACGAAAACAGTTTTCAGGAGCATGGGAGGTTAATTAAAGAGGGGCAGGCTGGCCCCTTCATAACAAGAAGCAGTGAGGCTGTAATGGCCTGGAAGACATCCAATCTGAAAATCTTGTCCAGGACGTCCTGTGTAGTGAACCGCTTTTTATGGCCATACATTTGTCTGAATGTCTGCTGTGGAATACCTTGTTTAAATGTGGATAAATATGTCTTTACATTGAAACAAATGCTCTCAATATGCTCATCAGCGGAGGTGACACATCCAGCAGCAGTGTAAATTGACCGTTACTGCAATCATCTTTTTATTTTTATACTGTCAAAGCAGCAGAAACACTGAATAGTGGATATTTACCAGAGACTTAAGATGTAGAAGCAAAAACTGTATCAACATAGCTTTTTTTAATCCTAGGTCCAGTTCCAGTGGAAATGGACAAAGACAGTGGTAACTACAACACAGCTGTGGTGAAAAAAATCAATGCCAATAACTCAGAGTGATGTGACATGAGAAAAAAGGAACCTTGATGGGAATCGTTGTAGAAATTGCATGTCAGGAAAAGCTGTGTATCATTTTTCTCTCAGCAGGGCAGAGTGGAGTTCCTCTAAAAACACTAACCTCAGATAACACAGTGTCCTCCATGCAGGGGCTCTACGTTGTTTACCACCTGACAAGATCTCCACCCTTGGAGCAGTGTTTCAGTGTTTATGTCTCTCTCATAATCAATGTCACAAGGGTGCACACTGTTAAATATCTGACCAGTCTAGCAGCCGGCTGGGATTATGGTTGAAAGTCCTCACAACAACAGCTATATTGAAACATTTTGCACATACAAAATGAATTCAAGTAAACGGTAGGACTGGGAGATATGATTGAAGTTCCTTTTAAACCACAACGCAAATTTGTTCTCACCCTCAGTCTACCCTTGAGTGACCCCTGTCAGCTACACCATCAGCCATGAACATTACCAAACAACTAACCCTCATCTTTTCATTTTCCAGCAGGGACTCAGTCTGACCTCCAATCTGGCCTGAAGATGTAGTGCTGATCAGAGAGTGTATCATAACCTCTTAACAACCTAAAAAACTTACAAAGAACTCCACTATCTTTTTAAAGGGAGTGAGTGGCATTATCAACATGGTTAAAATACTAAATCAGTCATTCTCTTTTTAATACAATATGGGGATGATTAAACAGTGGCTGTAGTTGGTGGTGGGAAAATACTACTACATAATCTACATACTAGAATTGGTAATATTATTGAGTCCCTTATAAACTGGGGTAGAGATTAACACAGGTAATTTAAAATCAGTGAAAAGAACTAAGTGAAGAAATTTCACAAGGCCTCAGAACATGGCTTGCTTTAGCATTCTGCACTGCCAATAGGAAATCAAAAATAAAATGAAAAGAATGAGTGCTCCAAGAACTTAAATATCATGTGTGGACAAGGAATAAATACTTTGGAAAACCATATCATAAAGGGTAAAACATGATGTGAAATGGCTTGATGGTGATGTACAGAATCATCATTGTCATTAGACAATGAGAACAACAGCAAAAACAAAAGAAAACAAACAGCCAAAGCAATTAAGAATATCATATGATCTACTATAACAATGTAAATATCTTATTCATGGAACATCATCCATTCACCATCATTCAGTTTGTTATTTTTCAGGTCATTGTTACAGGACCACACACTGGCAGTGGCAGTGGCCACAGTGTTACAAAACCACGACCCACATCTGCCTTGAGGACACCATATATCATCAGTATTACTCCTTTTCATTTGAACCCTGATATACAGAGAAGAGCGAATCACTGGGGTTATCCACAATCTCTGGTTTTGTTTAGAGGCAGGTCTAAAACCAGCTATCGACACTGTGGTCTACTATTCACTGGGCTTTAATTTAAAACCAAGCCAGGAGCTTATAAGGCCTCGTGTGTGACCAAACACAGTGACAAGCAGACACAGATTTCTTCTCCCTCCTGCCTATTCATTTGCAGTCTTTATATCAGTGTACAATGAAGCAGCAGGGCTCTGAAGGAAAAAAACCTGCAGCAGAAAATAAATTGAAATGATTACAGCCGTCAGAGCAGAGAGAGAGAAAGAAAGGAGGGACGGAGGCAGAAAGAGAGAAGCAGATATTTCTACTCTATTGTCCCCCGGTGCTGAACCACTCAAGTTGAGTGTTTATGGTGAGGAAAGTGTGTTCCTGAGGTGTCAGTCCCTTGGTTAGCAAGATTTGGGGAGACAAAAGGTGTGTGTGTGTGTGTGTGTGTGTGTGTGTCTGTGTATGTGAGTGTGTATGGAAGCCCCAGTGGTGGCCTCAGAGCAGCAGATGCCTGTGGAACTGCGTATGAAAACAAAGGGTCATACCTACATATTTAACGATAATATAATAGAATTTGAAGGACTGTTCAGTTTATTCAAATACAGAAACACCTTGACGGTGCACTGCTGTATACTGAGCCCATGCTCAACAGGAATGTGGTTCATTTTACAGCAAGAGATTACAGTTTGAGATTCAGTTTTTACTGGGAGTTTAATGGAGAGCTGATATCAGTTTGTTATCACTGAAGAGGAATGAACTAAACTATGAGTAACTCCTAAAATGTCATCTTTAAATATCATGTCTGTGTGTGTGTGTTTGTTCTTGGTTGACGTATGTGTATTACAGAACATGTTATATGTGGATGTAGAAGATTTGCCATTGTTGGAAATATAGAACATAAATTATACATTCTGTCACTCTGTTACTAATGGATGACATTATAGTACATTAAAAAAAATCTTCTCCATTTTTGGAACACCCATGAACCTCCTGAGGACCTCTGGAAGACCCACTTTGAGAACCACCAGTTTACATAGATACAGCATGAAATATTTGGTAGAAATTACTTTTGCAGGGGATGCCTAAATATTCATCTAATTCATTTTTCTATGATCAGTAGTTTGTCCAACCACATATGCATATTCAAACATCACACAGTAACTGCATATTACTTCCCATCTACATAAGACACAATCTGCTATAAAACTGAAACACATGCCTTGTTGAGCGTCACCAGTCTTTTAAAAAATAAAAAAAAATACCTGCATGAGTGTTTCAGTTGCAACAATGCATCAAAGCTCTGAGTTTGAGATGTTTGACTTGTGCTGATTGAAACACTTTGGGACTCGCTGTAGCCTCTGGTCCATCCTGAGTCCGCAGAGGACACACTATGTCCACACTATGTGTAAGGACACACACACAATGAAGGATAAAGGTTTAGTGAGAACTACCACCAACTTCTGCAGAAAAGATGATTGTAGAGAGAGAGTTACATACAAAAGACTCAACAAGACAATCTCGTGCTGGGTTCACTATATGTCCCTCAATTTGTGGTCATTTAATAACTCAATGATGAACTAAAATGGAAGGTACAAATGGAAGATGTATTAAGGAGAGTCCTGTGTCACAATATAGTTTTATCATATGATACAATATCAAATACAGAACTTTCTATCTATTAAACATCAAAAGACTTTTATTTTCAGATCCACAGCGATGTTTGAATTGGTCCAATCAGTGACATTTCATTTTATTTCTGATGCTACTATTGCGACTGACACATTCACACTTATGTCATTAAGCCTCTCAACACAGAGTACATTTTTTTAGCCACACTGCAGCCACCAGGTGTGCCTTGCTCCTGAGCAGCTTCATCTTCAGTCTTACAATTTCTAACTCAGTCTATGCATCCTCACTGATGATTTCTGATCATAAACCAGCCTGTTTAAACTCCTGCTCCTCCACAACCTGAAAATATGCCAGTGCAGACGTCCCCTGGATGCTGCCTGTGTGTGTGTGTGTGTGTGTGCTTTGCACAGAAGTATCTCTACCCTTTATAGCACCTCCCTGCTCTGAGTGATAATAAGAGAAATTACACACAATGGATCCACTTTTTTCTTTGGAGTCAGGAGAGAGAAATAATGGGAAGGGGAGACAGAGAGAAAACAGGATATGGTGAAAAAGAGGGGCTAATATAGGGGGAAGAAAGAGAGAAGAGGGAGTGACTGCAAAAGCAAGAGAGTGATTGCCTATTGACTTGATGAGAGAGGGGATGCATCATTACATAATTGTAAATCCCAGAAAGATAGGGTGTAATAGGGCTTTCTCTCCTCCCACCACTGCTTTGGTAATTTATCCCTCTCTCTTTCCATCCCTTGCTATCTCTCTCTTTCACCCTGTCACCCATCAATCTTTTTCCAATTACCTGCTCTGTCTATCCACAAATCTATCATAATCATTTCCATGGTAACGGGTTGCATCCTCCATTGGCTTTGGCCTATTGTTCAATATAATTGTACGCCAAAAAGCAGCCTTTAGAAGAGGGAAGGGAGTACACAGAGAGAGACAGCTCTGAATATTGTCGCAGTGCTCGGTGACTAATGTCTCTCCTGTGTCTCCAAAGAGTCAACTTCAGAGGAGAAAGTCTGTTTAATTTCAGCTGTGGCGTCCATTCATCAGACATTATGTGTAGATTGGCTTTATCCCTCTGCTGATGAAACATCTTCTGTAGTCGTGCAATTGTCAGTTATTGTGAACATGAGAAAGAATAACTGCTCATCCAAGGTTTGTGAGAAATAAATGAGTTGTTGGTCCTTGCAATTTGTATTTGTTTATACTCTGCAAAAATCAACTGTTAAGGTGGTTTGATTGGAATAAATTTTAATTAATGAACACTGATTTTTTTTGAGTGATTTTATTCATTTCCTGGTTCTGTTTTGACAGAAGAAAAAAAATTTGAATGTTTGAGTAATGTTCCCATATTTGAAACTTTTTTCGTGTTTTATTTGAAGTGTGATTGGCTGATTGTTTTCTGAGCGAACAGTGAAACCAAATCCTGAATGGTGGGTCCAGATGCATAGGGCTTGGAGCTTTGGTGTGACATCATAATGTTACAGGAGTCTTAACCACTCATTTTAAAGCTCAGAGTCAGAACCTTAAAGAGTCAGAACCTGGACCTCATTTATCATCATCATCAAAAAAGAAAAAAGAAAAAAGAAAAAAGAAAAAAAGACATACAATACGGGACTTTAATTTGGAAATCTAAACTATATATGCAATGATAAATCCATCTAAAAAATAATTAAAATTAAAACTAAAGAATGGTACATACACTAACACCAGACGTATCTTTTGCACAGCATACTCTCTGCTCACCACAATCATCCTAATTGCAGAAGTCAGAACACCAGCATTGCCATATTACTGACTGCATAACACTAGCTTTGTGTCACCCTCCCATTGGTGCACTGACAGTGTATAAACGCAAACAAACATTTTAGTTTGTGGGTGGAAAAATATGTGATTTCTAACATATCCACATAAAAGTGGACAGCTTGTCAGGATTATACATACACTCTGGACTCTATTGTTTACAGAAATCTGCAAGCACGTGTGTTGGCAAACTGTCAAAACACAGCTTAGCAGGCGGCCGTTCGGGGTAGTGGACACAATAATTTAATACGATATTGTTCATCTGTAAATTTACCTGCTTCGTCCGCCTGTCCTTATCACAGCCCTTCAATTCTTGTCTAAATCCTTGTCAAATTTGTATGCCAGTAAATAAATAGAAATAGATATAAGAATCTATTTCTCAGTGTGTTTTTAATTCCTACATAGTGAATAAACCTAATATACTAATTCCATAAAACCACAACAAACAGACAAATAAATAAATAAGTTTTCTCTTGATTGCACTCATTTTGAAATATTTTCACACGATCATGAAATGCTAACAGCAACAATATCTTTTTTGACTGTTGTGCACAAGTGCAATATTTCTTTGTGGATTCTCCTATGCAATGTTGGTTATCACTTTGAAAGTCTTCAACATCTGGGTATGTCCTCACACACAGGAGCAGAAGGCTCCATTTTCTTGTGAAATAAGCCTTAGTGTATGAGCCTTTTAGGTAGACAGTTGGTTCAAAGCCCTCTGTGTCCTGCTGTGGGAAACAGACTGGAGTACTTACACTCCCATTCTAACGAATGTGTATTCGCTGCCCGGAGGTAATTGATATTTATTGGGAGCGTAATGGTGTGAATTCAATTTGCAAAGCGGTCATAACTTTGTAATTCATGAGTTTAGTTTAGGGGTGTTAAAATGAGGAAAGTGAAGAAGTTGATTGATATCACTTTTGACAAATTCCTAGGAGTATTTTTTTTACTTATTAGTCTTATTATTTATTACTTATTACTTATTTTTACTTATTTGAATGATCTGCCTTGTTGTCACCTTGTTTTTTTTTATTTAACATTATATCTTGTGCTCGCTCTTGCATCAGTGAATCACAACCATGTAAAAATAAAGCAGAGAGCAGTGGGAGCTGGGAGCTGTGGTTGGTATGCCACACTGATTGGACACTAGAGTGTTTTGTTATTGTGTTGGTTAGTGATGTGTAACATCCTCCACCTACCATCAATTTACTGACCCTCTCCCCTTTTCTCTCTCTCTCTCTCTCTCTCTCTCCCACCCTCTCTATTTCTCCCTCCCTATACTCAGTCTTAACAAGTCACACAGACACATAGCCAAAGAGACAGGAAATGAAAAAATGTGACTTTTAAAATAAAAGACTTAATATAATGTATTCATTTCCACATACTGATATACAAAAAGCATTAACTTCATGGAATCTCTTTTCTGTCTTAAATATGTATAACATACATGAATGTATTAAAGTAGTTATCCATTTGTGTTTAAATATCTCTGTGATTCTGTAAGTGTAATACAATAAGTGTAATTCTAGGAATTTCATTAAGTCTTCAACATCCATGCAATTTCCTTTATTGCTCAAAAAGACTACAAGTAAATGGTGATAGGGTCACATGAAGATGGATCCAGAGGGAAGACAAGAAGTGGAGAACCAGACTACAACAGATGATGAAATAGACTAGACTAAGTTGATTTCTACAGTGCATGCATCTGTGAAACTTTGTTTGAATTCAGAACATTGTCCTTGTATCTGCAACAAAAAGAGAGACGACACCTGGAGAAAGGCAGCCAAATGACATTAATATAATTATAATCATTAAACATAAAAAATGCTATCAGCATGGTGGAAGTGGGCTGTACTGGCTTTACATTATCACTTCTTTCCATGACAGTGAGATTCATTGTTTGTTCAATAACCAGTAGCAAACAGTGACTTGGCTGATTGCTGTGAGACCTGAAGGTGAATTGAAACAGTTAAAATAAACAAATGAATGAAATCATCAGAAATCATTTACTGAACCTTGGCTCATGACCACAAGTGGCCGCATGTTGTGGATTTCACATAACTGTGTTTCCCCTTTGGCTCTCACTCCGTGATCATCTGATCGGTAGATGTTGAAACAGAGACACAAAAGAGGTTGTGACAACTTCGATGCTGATTCAAAGTCTGACCTGTTCTCTAAATTCACACAGTGTTACTCTGAACCAAGATCGCTCTGTACCTTTCCTCTTTTGGAGAGAAACTGCTGTAAAGGGAAGAGAGAAGAACAAACTCGAGACAGACGGCTACAGCCGAGCATTATTTATTTATTATTCATATTATTATCATTTTGTCAATGCTTAGCTGTATCTGAATATTATGTTTTTATCTCTTGAGAGCATTTCAAGAAAGCTTTGGCAATGTATGTGATTATCATTAAGTTCCCACTTGTTTTGCTTCACTCTAAGAAATGCATTGTTTAATATCCAAAAAGCTGTAAATTGCAATTAAGGGGAGTTTATCTTCTTATTTTCACATAAGAGAAAGACTGTGTAGGAGATGGTCTACTTTAGAAAGACCACTGTTGGAATTCATTCGTTTTGTTTGATTCATTTATTCGTCATAAAAAAGAAACACAATTATCAACTATTTTGATAAACAAAGTCTTTTTCACTCATTTTGAAACCCATGTCTCACCAGTCGTCTTGTATATTTGTGAAACATTTATTCTGAAATCTGTGAGCGGATGTGTGATCTTACATCCTGTCTGTTTTGACACTGGCTGCTCAGTGTGTGTGTGTGTGTGTGTGTGTTTGTGTTTGTGTGTGAGCGTGTGTGTGTGAAATCGGCTTCCTGCTGCTGCTCGGTGTCCGCACACCGTCCGTCTCGTCAGTGTTGATCGGCTCGCCATGGCGGAAGGACGCAGAGAACAGCCGCCCCATCCCCTCTTCTCCATACCACCGGCCAGCA
>OMNW01018638.1:16124-31804 GCA_900303245.1 Selene dorsalis | reverse complement strand
CTACGACGAGCACGGGAACCCCCGCCGCTGCATCCCGGACTTCGTCAACTCCGCCTTCGGGAAGGAAGTGAAGGTGTCCAGCACCTGCGGCAAGACGCCCAGCCGGTACTGCGTGGTGACATCGACGGAGAAGGGAGACGACAGGATCAGGAACTGTCACACCTGCGATGCCTCGGACCCCAAGAAGTACCACCCTCCGGCGTACCTGACGGACCTCAACAACCCCCACAACCTCACCTGCTGGCAGTCCGAGAACTTCGTCCAGTTCCCGCAAAACGTCACTCTGACTCTGTCCCTCGGAAAGAAGTTTGAAGTCACCTATGTGAGCCTGCAGTTCTGCTCCCCCAGACCCGAATCCATGGCGATTTACAAGTCCATGGATTACGGTAAAACTTGGGTACCCTTTCAGTTTTACTCGACCCAGTGCAGGAAGATGTACAACAAGCCGAACAGGGCCGTTATCACCAAGCAGAACGAGCAGGAGGCCGTCTGCACGGACTCCCACACCGACATGTACCCTCTGACCGGGGGGCTGATCGCCTTCAGCACGCTGGACGGCAGGCCGTCGGCGCACGACTTCGACAACTCCCCGGTGCTGCAGGACTGGGTCACAGCTACTGACATCAAAGTCATCTTCAGCCGGTTGCACACTTTCGGTGATGAGAACGAGGACGACTCGGAGCTGGCTCGGGACTCGTACTTCTACGCCGTGTCCGACCTGCAGGTCGGAGGGAGATGCAAATGCAACGGACACGCATCTCGCTGCGTAAAGGACCGGGACGGGAGTCTGGTGTGTGAGTGCAAGCACAACACCGCGGGGCCGGAGTGCGACAGGTGCAAACCTTTCCACTACGACAGACCGTGGCAGAGAGCCACGGCCAGGGAGGCCAACGAGTGTGTCGGTAAGTCCACCCACTGTCCCCCATCCCGGTGCGGCTCTCTCTGGTTCTGATGCAGAGCCGCTTGGCATGTGGGGCAAATTTTATTTGTTCTGGCTGGGATGATTTTAAGATAAATGTCGGCCACAGTGTGAATATTTCACAGTTAATGATGAGGAATGGTTAGATGGAGACTACTGTGAAATGTGGTCGAGCAAAAAAAATGCGCATGTAATACTACTGAGTCTCTTGAATATAAAAGGCAATGGGTTACAATAATAATGTCAGTAATAATAATAATGTTAATAATAATAATGTTTGGTTATCTGATTTATCTGCGACCAATTTTAAAGATTCCGCTCATTAAACCCAAACTTGAACCGTCCCTTTAAAACAAAGCCACATTTTTTCCTGATATTGTGGCGCGCGTCCACGATCATAAAACTGGCTTTAAGTCACATATGCAACATGAAAATGCAATCTCAAAGTCCATTTAGCTCGTTGCAGGCCGTAATGGAGGCTTTTAAACCACCTCAAACGGGACCACTGAGCCTAATCTCCCACAGGAACATTTCTCAGAGCTCGACCTCGCCGCTGCACTAAAGCGATGCCTTTTCATTTATTTGGAGGATTCTGTAACAAACCCACCGCAGTGGTAACTGGACACAGATTTTTGTTGTATTATCACACAATTAATGTCCACATCAAAGTCAATCGTGAAAGAAGGATCTAAGTGCCAGTTGTTGTGGTTAAGTATTAAGATGTAGATTCATCATTATTGTTATTTTTACGATTGTTACATCAAAGTACAAATTATTACAATTTATTATCATACTCTAAGATAGTATTATTAACGTGCTTTGATGGTTGGACATAATAAAAAATACAAATTAACTCCTGGAATTCTTAACCACGTTGTATATATTTGAAAAATAATGAGTAGGTGAAATCCCTGCAGTTTGGACAATGTATTTCTAATATTTTTCACTTTCACTGAAAAACAAGCTGACAGAAAAGACACTAAGTCATTTACATATGTGTTACACAGTATTTTGAGTGCTATCAAGAAAACAGGTGCTGCAGAAAATCTCTGATCACATCTGTCTCCTTATTATTATTATTTTTTCCATTTGCTGCAGGTTTGCAGGGAGAGAGGCTCTATATTGTTTGACAGTCAGGACACATGTCAGCCACTTTGATACGTAGCAGCTGGTTAAAAGGTTTTTGTTTGCTGGTGCTGCCTGTTTCTAAAGCTCTGAGACTTTTTGACTGGCAGAGGAGAATGTGTTGCTAAATCAACAGAAGCAGTTTTGGGGAAATACCTACATGCTATTCTGCATGGCTGTGGAGAGGCTTATAGGAAAGCAACAGAACTCAGGTATAAAGACAGACTGCATTCAAACCTGATCCCCTCTGGAAATTATCCAATCAAATTAGATCATAATAATTAGATCGTATAGATTTTATTGTGGCCTGCTGTTATGCCTGTCATCATTGCGCAGCAGTGCTGTTTCTCTCTTTGTGTCTTAGTGTCTGTTGTGTTCTTAAATGTCAAGCACCGTGCTGTAACACTATTTGCCCATTTTGGGACAATAAAGACTTACTTACTTACTTAAAAAACAGATAATAAATGTCTGAAATTAGATACATTTTATGCTTGTTGCATTTTTAAAAAATCAAAAAGCTTTAGAGAGAGAAAGGAAAGGAAGACTGAGTAGTAATCTGTGTATTTTACAGCAAGGATAAAACCGCCCATTCTCTCTTCACGTCTGCGTTACGTTTAAGAGTCTCCAGCAACAGAATAATGAGAGGCACTGATGAACATGTGCTACTGGGGGAAAAAAAACAAAAAAATACAGTTTTGGCTCAACTGCTGAACTCATACAAATGGATTGTTTCCTTTAACCAGTATCATTGGCACTTCAGCTTTGCACATATCTAATACATCTGACATCGGATCCTGTCGCTTACTGCATTCATCATGTTGTCAGCAAGGCATTTAGTTTTCATGACATCCTACAGGTTATGGAAGTGTGTGTGTGTGTGTGTGTGTGTGTGTGTGTGTGTGTGTGTGTGTGTGTGTGTGTGTGTTTGTGTGTGCACTAAAGCACAAAGAGGAGACTAAATCAGTGGAGGCAGTTGTGTTAGATGGATGAGTGTGTACAGTGATGAGTGTGTACAGTGAGGTACAGTTTACAGTGTCTTGTTGCTCCCCGCCTTCATGGCAGCACTGTGAATCTCACTGAACTCCCATAAGGATGCATTTATGACGATAGTGTGTCTGTGTACAGTAAAGGGTTTGGCACTACATGAGCTGAAAAACAGCAAGAACGAAAAAACATGAAAATGCAAAACTTGAACTCTAAGATCTGTCTCTGTTTTTGTTTTGAAGTGCATTTTCCTGATTACATCCTCTGGGTCTTAAAGGACACATGTGCTCCTTGCAGTGCACATCAATCCATTTAAGTTATTGACTCTGCAGAAAAGGGAGAGCATCTAATGCACTCAGTTCAATACTTAGCACCAAAGGCACAACAGAGACCTGTTTCATTGTCCGTGTCAAGGTGATAATCTAAATTTGCAGCAGAGGCAGAAGGAGCTGTTGTTTTATCTTTGAGGAAATTATGAATGCACCATGCCTGAATCTGAATATTCCTGCAGTCTACAGAGACTAAGTGATGAGCTCCTGCAGAGAAATCTCAACTCCCAAAGCGAGGAAGGTGACATTGTTTCACCTAATTACTGTACAAAGAGAAAGAGCCACAGTCAGAGACTTCCCTCCATGCAAATCAGCCATAAACATAATTCTTATCCTTCCAGTCACCCAGTTTCAGGTCCGTGCGAGTTTCCTGGACGTGCTGGGTGAAAGCAAAAGAGGTGAAAGTGTCTTGAATAATTCAGGAAGATTAGAAAAACAGCTTGAAGGCATGCAGAATGAGAGGACCGGCAGTGCGTCGCAGAGAGAAGCCGGGACAGGAGGGAGGGGCTGGAGATGGAGCAGGACCACAATAGTGAAAATGAAAGAGACGGACGAAAGCGAGAGGGAGAAAAAAAAATAAAGAGCAAATAAAGGGGCAGCAGAGTGACATTTCCATGGCCTGTGCGCCAGCAGAGCATTTTGACAATTGTTTCCTTTTTTTTTCCAGGCGCCACTTATTGGGCTGGTGGGAATATAAAAGCTGCTGAGGGAGGAAGAAACTTTTTCTTCCACTTAGAAATTCAGAGTTCATTGATACTGTAACATATCAGTTCCTTGGAAGAGATTAAAACTATTCCCAACCTCGCTGCTGTTACTCCTCTGTGCCTGTTTTTACATGAGTAGTCCAGTATTAGCAGGATGATTAAAAAAAAAAAAAAAAGACCTGCTGCTTGTTTCATCTCATTAAATCACCAGCAGAAAGAACAGCGTACACTCAAACGCTCCCAGGTGCTCCTCAGAGGCATCTGACTGACAGGAGCAAACATGCAGTGTAGAAAAGTTGACACGGTTGATTTGATACCCATTAAAATAGTTTTAAAGCCACAACCACTTGCATCAAGAATTTTTTTTTAAAGGAGTCTTCATGCCTTGTGATATGTGGGTGTGTTCCCAACTTGAAACCGTCAGGGGTAAAAAATTCCTTTATCCAAAAAAAAAAAAAAAAAAACTTGAGTAGATTCAAACTGTTGAGAAAATGTGAATAATAACTCAAACACAATGTTCAGGCAGACATATGTAAACACTTAAAAGCAGCTGTGCCCATACTGTGGTTTGGTGGTGTGTTTTTCCTATTTTCGCGGCTCACTGCCCAAACCTTAATGAAGGTTCAGATAATACCAGAGCGACTGAAGTGGAGTTTGATAGCAGCAACAATCTAAAAGAAAAAATGTTGTTGCCAACCACTGAGCATCAGCTCTCGACCGTTTTACAAAGAGAAAGAAACAGCTCGAAGAAACAGCAGTTCTTATACATTATAAGAATATTAACAGGGAAAAAATAAATAAAAGTAAAGATTATTGATATCTGGCAGTGTTACAGTATTTCTCCCCTTTGTTGCTTTCTGAGTTGATCTGTTTAGAAGTCACCCAGCTCGTATAGCTGATAGTGACAAGCTGTCATCTCACCAGTCAGACATGCGCTGCTCCACCTATACGTGTAAGTGATGCTTTTATTTTAAAATGCATGAAGACAGTTGGAAAACAGAGATGTTCTCCAGCCCTTTCGTCAGTTGTCTCCCTGCTGTCACGTTCCCTTGGTACTTTTCAGGCATGACTGAAGGTCTGGTTAATGTTTGAGCTGCTCACTGTGCACCTTTATAAACCGGCATCCTTCATCTTCAAACGCGCCGGCAGGGATGCATTGTTAGTCCCGGTCACAGCAAACACAACTGGGAATAAACTGACTGAGTATCTTTGCACTTTGTACTGTCTTACTACGTATTCCTCACCTTCACTTCTTGAGTCAGCACACAGCCTCTTTCTAACCGTCATGCACGCACCTGGAGCCATATGCACGTACACAGACAAACATACACGCACGCCGATTTCTTCAGGTCTTAAGTCGCAAGTTCAAGCAGCGGGGAATGGCCTTTCTCTCACTTCAAGAACTTCTTTTCCTGAACTCTTATCAGTGTTTATGACTCATTTAGTGAACCACTGCAAAAATAAGTCGCACATGGTCCAGACAAGCGGCTGTTTTAGCTTCTGAGAGCTGTTACGTGTTTTAAACAGACAGAAACACGGCCACAGAACCAGCTCAGAGAAAAGGTGATGCAGCTGTGACCAAGAACTTAAAAAAAACTAGATGTCATACATGTGAGAAGGCTGTAGTCATGGCACACTTTCTGTAAAATGTTTTGTTTATTTCTACAAGTTTTTACCGAAATGGTCACATGGTCTAGTGCTCCTGCTGTGCCATGAATGCTTGGAGCTTGTGTGGTTTTGTGAGTGTGTGCTGTGTCGTTGCATTTGAAATTTAAAGCATAGGAAGTTTGAGCGTTGCCTTTTGGTCAGTGTTGGCAGCTGTTTAGAGCTGTTACAGCGTTAGAGCCCAGACACAATTTATACTGTTCATACTGTTGGGGCTGTGGCACAGTTCATGAACTGTACATCTGCTGATAATTTGAAAAAATGCACCGTTGATTTTGATCTATTGATGAACCTTCAAAGATGAAGAAAAGAGCTTTAGCTCTGTCTGATAATGGATATTCTTCATCCTGTTGTCAGCTGACATCATTGAGGTCATCCGTGACATATGTATGTATGATAAGTATGAATTTTTTGTGAATTAACTCAAAATAGATTAAATATTCCTTGAATCATCATTTGTTATGACAAATAGTCTGTAGGCCTGTGTCACAGGGCAGAAGAATGGGCCTGTTTTGGTTTTATAAAACTATCTGTATCAAACTATAATGATTTAATAAAACGATTACACTATTACAAAGCTGCTATTTTGAGCACTTCTTCAGCCAGGTGCCATGCAATCGCAGCAGTGAGCTCATTCACACTCACAATAATTTAGGCTCAAATGGAGGCAATGTATATGACAAATAATGCAGATAAGGGTTGAGTATGTCGAAGCATGGGAGATCTTGAAGCTATTAATGTCAGTGTTTGGCAGCAGCTCCTTTCTGAGCTGGAATTTTGGAGCTAGTTGTTGCTTGTCATGAGGCCTGTTCAAGAAGCAATTCAATTTTCATGGAATTCCAGTTTTGCACAGATAATAGATCGTGACAGGCCTTTGAAGAGTGGAAATGAGTTTATATATCTAAAAAATGTCTGAGGATGAAATGGAGATAAGATGGCCCGGCAGCACACAAAATGTTATTGTCCATGTCTGCGTTGGTACTTAGAGAAATACAAGCCTGGCTGCCGCCATTCATAAAACTAAAAATTGAATCTGTAACTGTGGTTTACTATCACTATCCACATGTCCAGTATTAGTCTCAAGTGGAACAAGGTAATTTTCATCTCAATCTGTTTTACTGCTTTCAACAAAGCTCAGGTCGTGTTGGGTGATGGAAAGTGTTCAGTTGTCAGAAAAGACAAAAATCTGCTCTGAAATTTCACAGCCTCTGTGTCTGTTGTTCGATTCAGGGTCCTTTGGGCAAACCAAGCATTTCTGCGGCCGTGGTTTTGTTTCATTGCTTTGGCTACAACATATAATGCAACACAGATCCAGCTCACAGTGTGAGTCTGCGTTTTTAGCCAGCGGACCGGGTGCTTGTGTGAGTGTGTGCACGCAGGTCTCAGTGCACATGCTCGCAGCAGAAATGGAACCTCGACCTTGTTTTTTTTTGAGAAACGGTTTGGTAGGAGGCCATATTGCTTTACTCTGTTGGCTCCTGGCCAGCGCTCACTTCCTCTTGTCACCCTCACTGGTACTTGAACTCACCGTGGACAGAGGCTGCTTTATCACTACGTCCAGTAAGCGCCAGAAAATCAGATCATCATTGTTGTAATTATCATCCTCCTGTTTCTCATGATCAGTCATTGCTGCTGCATACCTGTGGGTGCAAACATGCTGTGTGTGTGTGCATGTCTTAGATTTAAAGTATTTCCACCCAATCTGTGGCATACTCATTCAGCAGCTGGTGATAATTGGTCTGACTGATTAGACCCAAGCTGATCTTTTCTTCCTCTCTCTCTGTCTTTCAAGCGCAGCACATCTCTTATTCAGCGCAGAGGTAGCACATATTCACATACACACTTCCGTAGTGTGTTTTTACGCTGTCAGGCGTTTTCTCAAGAGAGAAATCTGGGCGTACTGCAACCAGCCACTAAAGATTTTCAGCAATCTGATTAATCGTTTTTAAACCACAGACATGAAGTAAACATTCTTTACAGCAATGACAGCTGTTTCATTATTTTCATTGGAAGACGTGCTCTTTGGCAGCACGGAGAGGTCGACCACAGCCGGTCACCTTAGGCACAAAAAAGTTCAATGCATTGCAAAACTGCCAAGACAGTGTTCGAACATGACTCGGACGCCTCCCAAACATCTGCAAGCGTGACACACACACACACACACACGTACACAGAACAAGCACACTGCTCGACAAGTTGTTTGATTCCCCCAGCGACAGATAGTTCGTCTCAGTCTGTGTTGATACCTGTCACTGTATTTGTGTGTGTGTGTGTGTGTGTGCTTGTGCATGAGTGCTCAATGTGTCTTTGTTCTCTAACAGTAGGCTTCAGTATTATACAATGCATTTTTTTTTCTGTGTGTGCATGAGAGAGATATTGTGCAACTATATGTGTGTCTCCTAATCGACGTTGCCTACCAGTGGGTGTTTACACAAACAGTAATTTGGTCCAAGACGTGAGCAGCTATACAGTGCCTGGGGAGACATCTGTTAATGAATTAATTGGTGACTTGATGCTGCAGTGAAAGCTCGTCTTAGCCGGGGGAGGATCTCTGTGTGTGCTGTGGGTTTGGCATGAACAGTGGGATGAGTGTGTGTGTGTGTGTGTGTGTGTGTGAGAGAGACAGAGAAAGAAAGACACAGAGAGAGAGAGAGGTGTTTGTAATGGAAAGGTTTGGTTTGGTGGGTACCAGATGATTAGGAGTAATTAAAGACCATGCCAGACAACATCAGCATATGTTCACACATTAGACACAAGACACTCCAGCGCCTCACTCACCAGCTCTATGAATCACAGCGCGCCTGTTTCTTGTACGTGTGAGGCACCAGCGAGTGAAAACCCTGTCACACAAGAGGTGAGGGAGCCTAATGAGATGGGACACAGTCTGCCCCAGTTGACTAGAACTGAACAGGAGAAAATATTGTGACAGTGTGGTTAAGCTCTTGTCAGGTTTGTGTGATTTCCTTGGATCTTTTGAGGGGGTGGGGGTGGAGTGGTTGGTATGTGATGAAAAGTCATAGATACAACAGCTGGACCCAATCTGTGCAGATTTACCCGCTGTTGCTATAAATGTGAGAGTGCTAAAGAACACTTAACTTTACAGCACATAGCTGACACTTTATCCCCAGAGGAATCATTTGGAAAATTCTAATATTGTCCTACGTTTAAGACACGAAGGACAATTTTACAATCGGCTATTTTAGAAAAATAGGCTTTTGCTCTTTTATGCCTTTTTTCACTGCACAAAAAAGAGCTAATCTCAAAAACTCACTCCTCTCTAACCTCACACCCCCAGATTTTACATTTTTATTCTCGAAGAATGCAGACACTGACTCACGTGACATCACTTGAGGAAATTTATCAGACTTTACGCAGCTCCCTCTGGAACCACAGGCAGCTTCAAACAACTTTGTGCGTATGTGTACTAGTATTCCCATAAACAGACTTTGATATGTAAAATTGGTGGAGATCCCCTTTACGCCCACCACTATATGCACAAGCTAGCGTCACTCATTCATGCAGTCATCAGATCTGAAACACGCTGTTAGCACGATCATTGAGTCATTGCTGTCGTAAACTGAGCAGAGTGGTCTCTCTTGTTAACAGGGAGTCATAAAGGGACCAGTAAACAGGGTAGGAAAACACTGTGTGCATGCACATGTGAATGTGAGTGTGAGTGAAAGAGAAAGAGAGAACAAGAGAGAGAAATAGAGTGCATGATTCTGTGTGTGTGTGTGAGAGAGAGAGAGAGATGATGTATACGCAAGGAACTGGCACATTGTGGAGCCAAAAAGCGGTGAGTATGTGTGCGTATGTGAGACCTGATCCTGAGACCGGAGCCAGCGGTGCTGTGGAGGATCAGGGCTGATGACCTCAGCACCTCTGTGTGGCAACAGGTTACTGCACGGTTACCGAGGGGAGGGCACGCATTCACAGCCAAAGCAAATATACGATTTGGAGGCAATGACAGAGAGAGAGCAAGCAAGTAGGCAAAAAAATGTCATTCTGCTGCACTGTGCCCGGGGCTCTGTCTTGCAGTGATTACGTCATGCAATATTAATGAAATTAACAGTAAAATATTTACGTTCTGCGTTTCTTTGCATCCTGGGCTTTCAGGCAGGAAAAACACATTGCAATGAAACACACTGAAGTTGGTGGAGCATCTGTTATTACACCAGTCTGTTCACACTTAAAAATGAAAGCCTTGGCAAAGCTTGTTACAACTATCCCAGAATCTCCCTGTAGCTGATGGGGCTGCAATTGCATCAACAGCAACAATAAAAAAAACAGCTTATTTGTGTGTGTGAGAAAGAGACACACACACAAAAGAGAAGAGAAGGCTTTTGTATTTGTAGCCGCTCAGTGTTTGATTCAAAGTGAAAGTCCTGGCAAAAACTTCTCTTCTAAAAGTCACACTACTTGCCGACAGGACCACCTAGCATGAGCGTGAGCACATCAGGCCCAAAGCAGGGGTCCTTAACACTCACAGCTATGGACGATTAATGGCAGGATGAAGTTACATAGCATCACAGCAGCCTGTTGTGTAGATCAGAGCGCCCCCCGCTGTTTCTGTAGCACACTGCTGTCGTCATCTGCATCCACTGCAGCCAGCTGGAACCTGTATCCTAACAGAAAAGTGTCTGCGGTGGATGATGAAGTTGTAAATATTTATACTCTAGATACAGATAAAGTTGCAGACACAAAGTTACTGTTTACTCGTCGTAGACAGGACTACACTACACTACAGGTTAATCTGCTCCACTACCACTGATTTTTTCCCTGCACCTCATCTACGCAATCTTTGTCTTGTTTTTCTCTCTCTCTCTCTACCTCTATCTCTCTCTCTCTTTCACACACACGCATACACACACATACATACTCACATGGACGCACAGAGTCAGAGCAAGCACCTGTGACAGATCAAGCAGAGTCAAACAATTTCATTTTGCGTCAAACATGCTCACATAGTGCCAGAAGAAAAAAAAGAATAAAAACTTCACTAGAATTCCTCTTGTCTGTTTCTGTGTGTGTGTGTGTGCGTGTGTGTGTGTGTGTGTTGAATAGCTGACGGTGATTTATCGCCAATGTCTTTGTCTTTCCCATATAAGTCATGGCAAATACTGTGTGTGTGTATTGCAGCCAGCAGGTCACCGTTTGTAGCACCCGGTCGTCATGGATGCCATCAAGTCACAGTGTGTGTGTGTGTGTGTGTGTGGGCCTGTGATTGTCTATATAACCAACAGTAATAGAGGCAGCCATGAGTCATACATCAGTTCTTCATCTTTGTTCTCTCTCTCTCAGCCTGTTGGACCAAACGAGTCGTTAAACAAAGCTGCAATTACAGGCAGCAGGTTGGCACGGTTGCACAAAGAGATCTCAGTCAGCAGAGGTCAGCACAAAGTAGACAGATTTACAATAATCTTGAGAACAGGATACTCTGAGCTTTCTCTGGTTGATGTGTATCAGTCCTAGTTAAAAGTTAACAAGTCCACGACTTGTTGCTGGAAATCAGTTTCAACTGTAATGAATCGCTTTGCAGTCCAGTCTGAGGTGTTGGGGTTGGGGGAAAAAAAAGAGGTGGATAAGATTTTTCATGAAGATCAAAAATTAAACCAATGAGAGATGTAGTTCTGTATTTGATGTGCCCACATGTTATCTGGCATTGCCCCACTTTTCCTCCAGAAAATAGATAAAACATGATATTGGGCATCAGTGTGTTGCAATCTCAGTCTGTATTTGAGATGATGGGCTTTTCTAGAGAGAAAGTACCAGCGAAGAAGTGACCTATGTGTATATTTGCTTGGATGTGTGAAGTGGAATGCAGACTTCTGGGAGGGTACTTAGGGGAAAGTTTGCGGGGTCATCTCAATTTGCCAGGGGTGATCCCAGGTTAATCCATCACTCATTAGCTCTCACAGATAAGATGCATTAGTGGGGTGAGGGGCTGCGAGTCCGCGCTTTCTCTCACCCTCTCTCCCTCCGTGCCTCTCCTTCTCTGCCACACAAGAATACACAATGTTCTCCCACGAAACAGAGAGCATCTGATAGAATAAAGACGCGCCCAACACTTCTTTTATTAACCCCTTCCCTTGATGCCTGCGCTCTCCCTGGGACAATACAGCCAATTAATTAGGCTCCATGTCCAGCTGAGAGCAGAGAGAGCAGCTCAGAAAGCGCTGGCCTCAGCTGATTTAGCTCCTCTGTAGAGGGCCCATTACAGAGAAAGGCTGCAGGGGCGAAATGGAGATTGAGACACAGAGGGAGAGAGTAAAGGAGGATGTGCAAAAGAAAACAAGACTAGATCAAAACCTAGTATAGGCCTGGACAATGTTCGAGGCTATTTACACTCTGCCTAGTACCAGCCTGTCTTAATCCTTGATGCGTGCTCTTCTCCTTCTCTCAGCCCTCACCTATACAATTTTTTAATACAGTAAAACTGCTCTCATTCACATTTTTATTATTTCTGTCATCAGAAAACAGGACATGTACAAAATGACTGAAACTTTGTTCAGCAAGACTCCAACTTCAGTTGTAAGCTACTGCCGTCTGCTGTTGCTAAAATCTTGACTTACAGCCACATTGTTGTCTGACAAAACCACCAAACAAAGTTAAAAATAAGAACTGCATCATGGCTGCAATTGAAAAATTATCATTCAGATAGAAAATTTAAAAAAACAAACTTAGTCCTCTCAAACTGGACCAACAAAAAAGTTTTTACGTCTGTGGGTTAATTTAGATAAGGGGTTCCATATACGGCTCATCTCTGAAGGAGCCTCAGTCCTCTTTCTGTCCACAGACCTTTACTGCTGTGGGATTATGGGTAGCCTTCAACTGGAATAAGATGGATGCTGCTGTAGTTATCTTATCCACATTCATGTGGTATTGGGTTACATTTGTAGTTTAACATTGTATATTGTATACAGACAATAATTGTTGTATTGTAATATTACAGTCTTTGTGTGACAGAGCACAGCTGACTTGATTGGTTACATTGGAAACACTGCAGACTGTATCCCACCATTTCATTTTCAAAGAGCAATGGGCAAATGGGAATCGGTCACGTGGCACCCATCCAACCAGTGGCAGAATTATGATCAGTCAGTCAGTCAGTCAGTCAGCCATGTTTACAATTGTAAGACCAGCCCTGCTTCTGTGGTCCAGTGAAAAAAGAGGAGGAGAGATAAAGACAGAGACCGGCTCTTGACTCAGTGTGCTACCAGTAATTGCTAATTAATTAGTTAATACTGCTGCTGCTGGAGCTGGGGTTGCGGGATGAGGGCTGCCTATTGTGGATATGTGTGATGGGGGTGTGTGTGTGTGTGTGTGTGTGTGTAGCAACGGCTCCTCAGCAGCTGTGGTGACCCCCTCCTTTAGCGGAATAAGTCATCATGTTCCCGAGTTGAGTCCCCACTATGCTTCTAATAACAAAAGGCCCCTGTCACTAGAGGATGACAAAGCAAACAAATGGGCCTTATTATGGGGGGTAGATAAGGAAATTGAGTCATTAATGGTAATATTTTTGTTATGAGATGATGGTTGGTGGTGAAAATTCATTTCCAAAAGTGGACCCCTCTGTGTTTTCTCTAAAGCTATAAGGCTTGGACTTGTTTGACACAGGGAGAAAAACTTGGCCCCAGTCTTCCATCCTCCCTGTCCATCTCTTTTGCTCTCTAACCTCAAGAGACACTAGCAGATATTGAACTGATTATGTACCAAGTCTCTGTAGATAGATCTCCAGATGTCCACTGGAAGATTAAAAAGAAAAAAAAATAACACACACACACACACACACACAGAATACATTACACCTTCTTTCCTTCGCCTCTCAAGATCCCATCCCATGATTTGGTTGTATTTTTCTTCTCCTGTTTTCTCCTGTGCACCTAGGACAGGTCTTTGGCCAGAGATGAAAGTTGAGGTGGAGCATGAGGGATAACCCATTGTGTATCTCAGAGTCTCTGAGGAGGACAGACAGATTGGCGTGAAGAGAATGGTAGATGGAAAGAGGGATGTAGCCCAGCCAGAGGTAGCGCTCCTGCCCAGGTCTGTCAGAGCGCTGGGGGTAGCAACAGTAGCCAGCACAGACTGCCCTTAGTAATCCGTGGTTCAATAGACATTTTCTATCAAAGCTCACTTTGATGCTTGTTTTGCATATGGACTGTAATATTAATAAGGGTAGTTTTTTTTATTTGCATAGTCTGTAGATTTGCAGTCTATGAGCATTTAACTGCTTGGTTTGGCTGAGTAGCTGTTGACATCTCAGTACATTTGTTTCTGATGCAGTTTCACTTTTACTATTAATATCAGTATTTTGAACCAAGGTGAATAGTAGACATATCTTTTGAGTGAAAAAAATCTTAGAGAGCACCAGTGGAAGTGAAATCTAAATTTAAATTTGACATATAAGTTTTAGTAATTTTGTGTTTTCTGGAGTAAATTTGTCTCTGTAAGAATATGTGGCTGCTCTGGACACTTGACATGGGCATTGACAAAATGATTTTCACTTCAAATGCACTTGCTCGCTGTATCACAGATTTCAGCACATCACTGGACCGTAAATCTTAAAAGTGCATCCATCTGCGGATGATGTGTGATATGTCTGACAAAGTCAGAAAGTAAAGTGATCCATTAGTTACTCCTGCTATCAGTAACCTTAAAAAAAATAGATGCAAACAATAAAGCAATTTCTCCCCGAACTAAGAATAATTTTGTGATTCAGAATAGTTGTCAGAATGGTTGGGAGCTGCTTTGCCAGACTGACACTTAAGAGAGAAATAAAGCTCACCTCAGCAGTTCCTCTTTAAAGCCAGTGGCCTTTGTCCTGCCTCCAGTGACAGCCACTGTTTCATTATCCAGGAACACTGAGCAGCACAGCTTCCACTTTCAGAAAGGCAGGACAGTATTGGGTTTCTGCGAGGGGTTTCCATAGCAGTGGGCGGGAAAATTAAATTAACTGAGAGCCCCAATAACAAACAAGGTCAGTGAGAAAATAAAGAATGAAGCGATCACAAACAAAGATAGAGAGAAAAAAGAAACACAAGAGCGGGATTTAAGGAAAAGAATAACAGTCTCTGGTGTTTGGGTTGCAGCCTCGGTCGGTGACCTCATCGGAAATGACACCTCTCTTTCCAACACGGAGGATTTCATATTTTAGACACAACAGTGTAGATTACAGTACAGTGGTCGACTTGTGAGTGTGTTGACAGGAGGGTATGTGCACAGATGGGGAAATAGATATTTGAAACAAGTGCTTTTTTTTTTCGAAGAAATATCCAGCCATACAATAAAATATGTTTTAAATCCTGACAATGTGATCCAGTCAATCCATATCAAATGTTGGGGTACAGCCCACTGCTGGGGTTTCCCTGCTCCGTAAATCAGCTGCACGGTGTTAAGAAAAAAAAAAAAACCTGCACCAAGTGGCCAAAGTATTTTCTGAAGTCGTTTTCATTAGATTAAGTTTAAGTGGCCTATTTGATAATTATAGTCAATTTTCCTGGCCCACTGGGCAGCACAATCATCCCGAAGCTGAGAGCCAGTCTCCTGCCAGAGCAAATAAAGCAGTATCTACAGAATCAGTAACACATGGGGGGGTAATATTATTCCTAACATAAATTATACAACCACTTAGATTTCACTGGAAAACACAGAGGGTTCAAGCGCCAGAGAGCTTACAACAGTTGTAGTATTTGGGTGGAAAACTGTGAGGGCAGAGCCTCTTTGCACACATCACCTTTACACTGATAATCTGTGTAGCTTTTTTTGTTTTTTAAATACTCCTCCTCTTTCTCCTTCTCCTCCTTCAGCCCAGTACTGTCTCTAAGAATTATGTCCATATTAGACAATTCTGCGCCTCACCAAAAAATGTGTTTAATGCAGATGCAGAAAGTGGTGTGGCCTGTTTCTAGCAGAGAGTAGCATGAATATGCAAAGATTGTGCGATTGTGAGCCTGA
>OMNW01018638.1:0-16104 GCA_900303245.1 Selene dorsalis | reverse complement strand
GATATGACTAAACTAGACTAAACTATGTTTTGTACAAAACTTTGTGAACAGATTGCATTTTCCATTAACATAATGAGGAGATGTTGGCAAGTCTCTTATGGTGATTCTCAACAAAAATGTTCATAGACAGCACACATGTTTTCTGTCAGTATGTTCAATATACAACACTTTATGCTTATGATTAGTCTCCTAAGTGGCATTCAAAAAATCCTACACACTGTCTGACACAAAAAATAATCCTTTTTTTTTTATTATTATTATACTAAAATATAATTGAATGCCAGATGTGATCTTAGGGTATTCCTGCACTTTAGTCTGTGATCCACGTGATCAGCAGCACCTAAAGGTGTATGTGTTGTAGCTCTGCAAATTTTAACTGCAGCCGCCTCCTAAAACGAAGTGTGAACTTTTGGCCTGTAGTCTCGTCTGAATAAATCCTCATTTGAAATGAGACGAGACAAATAAAGACACGTTCCCTCCTCCTTGGTTCAATCTTCTCTGAGAGAGAGAGCGCATCAATAAATCCTCAGCTAATTTCCCTCCCTGAGAGTCGAATGCTGCTGTCGTTTCATTCAAAGAATGCTGCTAACCCTTTGTTTGCTTTCCTCTCCACAAAGATAAGACTTTCTTTGTTCTTCCTTTCTTAGTTTCAACTTGCACTTGTTATTATCTGAAGAATAATAACCATTGCCTCTTGTCAGGTTATTATTGCAGCAAAATTGTGCTTTTATTGCAAAACGTAGAGTTTATCCTCGGTGTGTGTCAGCCGTTTGCTTGCTCTGGCAAAGACCAGTCCTCCCGTCACTAATTGCCTTCTACCGATGTCTAAATTACAATGAGGTTTTGGGTTTCGGGATCAGAGGGGTCTCTTTTCCTCCACCTCCACTTCCCCAACTGTATCCTTCCTGCCTGAGTCAGAAGTGTCACATTTGGTTACAGAGGATATAAAGTGCTGCAATTTTTTGCTAGAAAACAGTTTCCTCTAGAAAAAAAAGAAAAACTAGAAGGGCTACTGTTCCAATGTTGCAATTAGAGCAGTGGAGCAGTGAATGTAAATGTGTGTACGCAGTGTGTATTCATGCCAGAGTGTATGCGCGAGGGCCTAATTCGTGCTGAGCAGTAGGCACTATGCCACCGCAGAGGAGTGCAGTAAATGTGGTTCTGGAGCCAGTACAGTAAAAACATCTCGGCTCCATCAGTGTCAGAAACAATCTGCATGGACTAAACCAGCTGCCACACTGAACCCTGTCTGCTGGTACTACAGCTCCACGGCATTTCCACTGATCACCAGCACCACTGACACTTGTTGTCACACACTGATTCACTGAAGTCGACTATGATGCCAAGATAAAAATGACAAAACAACAACAAAGTGTCAACATGAATCCCTATTAAAAAGACATGTCTGTAATATGTAATGTATATGCATAAGATATTGTTTTATTGATTTCAAATATTAAAAGCAGATTTTACTGTATGTAGATCATTACTGTCTTCTAGAATTTCAAATACATCAATCAATAAATCATTTCTTGATGATTTTTACAAATGGAGTTAGAGAGTGTCATCAAATACAGTGAAACGCTTTCATTCAAATGATGAAAAATTAGCTGAATTAGAGTCGTAATATTGTCAGTAGATAAGTCAGTCAGTTGTAATGTACTCACTTCAACTCATTGTTTAACAACTTAAACAACACAACATTGTGTTTAGATACCTGCTGATATATACTGGATGGTGCGTATAAAAGAAAAGTAATATCACCTGATTAGTATATATAGTTGCTGTAAGAAAGCAGAGCTCCACTGGTGTTTGCTACCACAAACTGCTGCTACAACACCTAATTCTGGCCTTCTGGATACTCTGCCATTGGTCATTATGTCATCTCTGTGGCTGTTGTACAGCTAAATGAGCAGTAATTTACATTATTAATTTAAGGGCAGTGCTGCTCGACAGTTCACCTCTTTCTGCATCATTCTCCTGACAGTGTTGGATTATGACTCACGATAGCCGAGTCTGAAGTACAGAACTTCTTTTCAGAGCCCAAAGACAACATGTTCCATAAAAAGTGATGCATATGCATGCACATGCCCTTGCCACATTTTGATCCTTTTGATCCTCTCCTTCTCTTTGAAATGTGTTTCATTATTTGGCCTCTTTGTTCCTCTGCACTTTCTGTAACTCAACTAAACGTGCTCTCACTTTTTCCCGTAGTTTCCTACGGCAAACTTGTTTATATTAAGCTCATGATTAAAGTTTGTAAGTCGGGATCATAACAGATTATGATCAATTTACAGAATTGCCAATTATTACTAATGACTCAACATTAATCATATCCTGCAGCATGTAGGTAACAGTTGAGCTCATCTCGTCACTCACTGTTATTCCCTGTCCATCACAGGTATTACTCATGCTGTTCCTAATCCAATCATTTGCACAGGGCATCTTGTTCACTGGGTCTGTATCCTTTATATCTCCGCCATGGCCTTAGCAAAGTCAGTTTCTTTGTGAGCTCATCTCTCCACATGCAGCTCCACTCTCTCCTGCACTGTTCCAAGAAAAACACCTGAGCTGTGTCAGAAGCAATGCCCGCTGCTGGCTTCACACTCCATTTGTGACCTAAAGCATCTAATGTAGCCCGAAGAAGGCATTAAAAGAACATGAGCGGGGAAAAGCATGGTGATTCCTCCCTGACCTGACACCCTCATGGGTATAGGCTCCACGTTGAGGGGTTTGAGGGGTGCAGGACATTGAGGAATTCAGGTTAAAGGTTAAGATTGTGCAGTTTTTCACATGGTTTTGAGCTGAGGACAGTGTAAGGAGGAGGGGAAAATGAAAAGAGGACAATAAATGTGTCACAGAAGTGAAGGAGCTGTGCTGTGGGGTTTCAGATTTATGGCTTCCAGCAGCTTCCTGCTCACTCCCTCCTCTGGATAGGCGACTTGACTTGGTGGCAAGAAGTCAAAAATGTACAGCGCACACATGCACGCATACGCACACACACACATGCACACGCTGACCTCTTCAGCTACACTTCCCTCATCATTCCCCCTGCATGCTGCTGTCTGCATAAAGTCTGCCTTGAAGGCCAGATGCAATAAAGAAGTGTGATACGCACCAAGACGATTAGTAACCTCGAGTTCTGCTTTATCTTGGCTGAGACAGTTTAGGATCTGTGTGATTGCACACTGACAACCCAGCCTCGCTGTCTGTTCATGTTCTGGCTTATACTGTTATCTGTAGGTGGATAATCACGACCTGCTCCTAAAGTGCACAATAACTTACGGGTGTACAAAATCCATCCTGGGAGCTGCACAATGCGTTTTTTCCTCCCACTGGAGGAGTTGCAGAGTGTTAAATACCCTTGCACGGTCCCCAATAAGTTTTAGATTAAAATCATCCCCTGCTTTTCATTTGTATGTGAGTTGGTCAGTGTCTGATTCCAGCCAGCTTGTGTGTGTTAAAAGTCCACACGTGCAAAACCACAACCACCACTACACTGACACTAAAGACACGATGAACTACTGCAGTCACAATGATCAGACAGGGATGTTGAGATGATTTTTTTTCTCTTTTTTTTTTTACTACAACCTGATCTTCAGCCGAACCTGTCCCCTGGCAGTGTTACTAGTGACTGACAGGTTGTAAAAGAGCCACAAAAGGACACGTAGTGGAACTTAGATTCATTGTGAGGTCCTCAAGGAGGGTCACATGCAGTGGGGTGTAGAGCCGGGAGAAGAGCAGTGTCGTTTTTATGAAACAAAAAGAAAACTAAAAAAAGGACAATCTGGTTGAGATTTATGTCTTTTCTTTTCCATCTCACCACTCCTCCATTCCCCTTTATCACCAGATCAACTTGTGTTTCAGATAGTTCTCCTCTCCTCTCGCTATTTTCATGGCTTATAAAGTTTATTGAGAAATTTGTCTCAACGGTCAGAGTACCATTTACTAATGACTGCAGCAAGGAAGGCCCAGTTTTCCCTAGAGGAAAAAGGAGTGGAGGAGGTGGAGGAGGAGGGTCATGGCCCATTATGGAGGAGTGGTAGCTTGGTAATGGGGACTTGGAAAAGGAATGTATGGGGTGTGCGTGAAGGTCAAAGGTTTCCCACCTGCTTAGCATGGCCATGGTGCTGTGGTTGCTAATGAGCCTACAATAAAATAGCACAGAGCTTAAATTTAGCATTTACTGCCCGGTGAGGTTAATATGTAGATTTCTAGGACAAGGCAGTTTCATCTGCTGTTGAAGATCATGCAGTTCAGTTAAAAGCAGAACAATGACCAAACTTACTTAGTGGTGAAAGTTTTTTTTCAACTACATTGTCAACAGTCAGCTTCCAGTGTCGGTGCAGGGTGCAGCTGAGCTGGAGGAATTTCCAGGAAATCACCTGTTTCAGTAATTTGCATCAGATCATAGACGCTTGCGAGAAAAAAGTATCACCTCACACAAAGTGGGAGAAGTAACCATTAACGTTCACGCAGTAGAAAATTAGCGTTTCTATCTCATCGCCAATCCAAGACTCATCTGCTTACCGTAAAGACTGAATCAGTCCAATATGGAAACACTTACCAGAGAAAGGTAGGGAGTGCCTTCTCCCACAGGGCTCCTCTTCACATACTGAAGGTAGAAAAAGTGTCTGGGGGGGGAAAAAAAGACAAGAAAGAAAGAAAGAAAATGATGAGCAATTATGATTGCTGATGAAGATATCCAGTGTCTTTCCTTTGTCTTTCTCTGAATCACAAATGAGAAAACACTGTCTCTTCCAGCCTGAAGGGCCAAATTCACTCATCTAATCTTCTAATCATCTAATCTTCAAACACTGTTTATTTTCTCAGCACACAGCTGCCAATCAGTGTTGGCAAACTGCATTCTGCTAAAATGTGCGGGGTTTAAAATCTTTAGTTAACTTTGCTGGAACAGAATGATTGCCTTAATTGCAGAGGCTGTGGGATTAGTATGAATCACAGCTATGGAGGAGCGTGAGTTAGCTCAGCGTAAGCTCTGCCTCATTGTCTCGCTCTGACAACACGGGCCCATCCCTGCCAGCCTCGGGGCCAGCAACGCGCAAGACGACCTGCCAGAAGTTTTGTGAACCCAAAACACTGCAGATCTGCTAGTCCCATAGAAACCAAACTCACTGGATAAATAGACTGGAGGTGATGTTTGACATGAGCGGGGGACAGCCCCTGTTCAGGGAAGATTCGGAGATCTGTCTCGAGTGTTTCCGATGCGCATCCTCTCAGTGAAAGCCTGTGTGGTGTTTGCGGATGAGTGAGGTTCTAGCCAGAGGAGACAGGGTTAGGTAATGGCTGGATGTAAAACAATAGGCCGCAAAGACTGTGGAGAAAGGTTATTATAGCTGGCTTTGACAGCCCGTCTGATGGCAGGGCGCTGCACCGCGGTTGCAAACCATTGCACAATTGATTTACAGCTAATACTTGACGAGGGGGAGCGAAGTCTCAAATAGTTCACACTGTGATTATCAGATCAGACACTGATGGCAGGAAGAAACGTCAGCCACTTGTCTCAGTAATCCACCCTTACTTACTTAGTAAAAGAAACATTGCTCCATCAATGAAACACAGTACGTTCATACAGCATAGCCACTCTGAGCCCTTCAGTAAAAACTCAACCACTCTCATAAGTGAAAACAGAGATTTTTGGTCTTTCTGCTACGGGAACCTTAAATCCAGTTAGTTCCAAACAGCATCACGCTCAGGATGGATCTTTTGCTATCGTGCCATGACATCCGTTCACACATGAAGGTTCCTGAACGTCGAGGTGATGCAGCTCTGCCAACTCTATCAGGTCAGGTTCCTTAAAGATTCATGTGTAATAGAAACATACAGGGTGCATTCACTGTCCAAACTCTCTGGCAAACACCATACTGTCCTCTTTGGTTGTATTATGTTATCACACAGCGGAGCGTTGTTTGGAAAGTTTGCGCAGATGCTGCTCGGAGCATCGCATCGCTCCTAAAGCTGTCAGTCGCTCACGCTATTAAGACAGCTGCTCTTAGTGGGTATTGTTCAGTGGGGAGCTATGGGGACCTGACAGGCCTAAGGAATCTTTATTCACCCTAAAGACCCTTTCACCGCTATAGCTCTGAATAGGACCTGCCAATGTCATCCTCCACCCATGGCATTTTTATGGCATAGCTGACATACACACAACGCACTCTCGTCAGCCCCTCCGTGGCTCGAGACGGGCTCCCTTTATTCCCGCACTGTATGTCAGCTGTTTTTTTCCCATAGACATGAATTGTAGGAGATCTTTTCCAGGCACCGCCACTTTATCTCGGAATTACTCACGCAAACACTCACACAGAGGCACACACTTTAAGAGTGATGGGCACACAAATAAAGACAGATGGGCAGAGAGAATCCACCCCACCCCATCTCTCTCTCTCTCTCTCTCTCTCTTTCTGTCTCTCATGCAAGTGCACAATTTTTGCACAAATACGTGCACGCACACCTTCTCACACACACACACACCCAGACGCACACTGTTCTATACACACCACTCAGACAAAAGACCCTTGATTACTCAGCAAATGGATGCACCACTGATCACAGGCCAGCCCTTTTTACAAACTGGCCTATTATGCGGTCTCAGCGTGGGGTGGAAGTGTTGCAGGGGCCCAAGGCAATGTGCCTGTGGAGGGCTAAAGTACTCTGCGTGTGTGTGTGTATGTGCACATGCACCAAGGCTGAGAAGTGCTCCCATGCTGCGCAGCCTAACGAGAGGGCAGGTCAGCCATTAAATGGGCACTAATGCGGGAAATTGGAGGCCATTAGGCCTTTCTTTGTTGTTGTGCCTCTGTGTGGCTAGTTAGACTCTTGAAAAAGGAAAAGCCTTATTAGCCCCCACATGAAGACAGAGAGTGAATATATGGGCCATTTAACTCAGCACGGAGCAGGCGAGCATGCAGCCAGAGGTTGCAGCAGAGTGTGAGGCAGCATGCACACAAATGTACAGTAGGTGGATTAAATAGTGGGGTTCATGTTGTCAAAGGCTTTTCAGTCGCATTTCTGCTCTCAGTTCGAAAAGTGTGCAGGTTATGCTGAAGCACAAAAATATTACAAAAAATATTCTATTGTGCATTTTTGTCTTGTCCACTCTAATGGACAGAGACAGGCCACTGGAGCCAGCAGCTTCACGCCACTTCTATCAAGTGGTTTCTGCCATTTTCAGTGTAGAAAGCGGCACGATTCACTTCCATCATGTTTCGATTACATGCCAATGAGGCACATGAGAATATGTTGTACAGCAGATTTTCTTTTTCGCTTCAGAATATAAGAACACGGTTTTGAAATTAAACTAAATGCTTGAAATAAAACGTGCGGTATTCTGACAGATTCAATTCGTCCAGGTTATGTAGGATTGGCCACTCTGTGAATTACAATTAAATGCAGAAAATTAGTACTGAATAGAAAAAAAACAAAAAAACAAAGCAATATTAAAACATACGGGATGACAATAACAAGTGAATAAAAAACTGATATTAAAAAAAATCAATCACTGATAAAAAATATCATCACAGGGTCTGTAATCACTTAAATATTGGTTACCTTTACTGATATAGAGCTTGAATGAAGCAAATTGTTTAACAGAGCAAAAATTAGTTGTATCTGCACATTTGTAAGATTGTTCTCATGGTTTAAAAAGTAGCCTCCGGTGCCGAGATGTGACTTGTATGGAGTTGTGCGCTGCTCTGCTGGTATTTACTTTGCAGTCTACTGTAAATCCGTTGCTTAACGTTAACCTTCGCTCCACTGCTAATAGCTTCAGTAGGGATCCCTGCTTGCACTGAGGCAGGGCGGTTCTCACAGCTCTTTAATTACGTCGGTCTAATAATCAGACTACGTTTTATCACCCACTGACAGAGCATGTACTGTAGGCTCTCTGCCTGTATGCTCGGGGAATTGCATAATTTTGCTTAAATATGAGAAAACATCTGAGTGTTAAATTATGAAATAAAGACAGAGGAAATAAATAAACAGCCTGAGCAATATGAAAAAGGGTCAGACAAGCGAGCAAAGGCTGCTTGACTGCAAATGGAATCTGTCCACTGGAAATCAGTCCTCACCGCATATTTAATCTGCCTTTGATAACCCTGCAGGACTGATGAATATTCTGTATGACTTGATCTCAATTAGCCAAGTCTCCTCAAGTCAGACTTGGGATTTAACAAACAGCAGGCTGGTCTCTTTCCCTCCCCTCTGTCCACTTCATCTTTTCTTTACCCAGATTTTTCTGTCTCTCCCTATTTTCCTCATTCTTTCTCACTCACTTTCTCATCTTTGTTTCAGTGTCTATGAGACTAACGGCTTATGACAAATATAGCGGGTGTGAAACATGGCCCTCTTTGGAAGGAGGTGGGGGGATCCAGAGTTTAGTTGGGGTCATTAGAGAGTGAGTGAAGAGGGCTAGAGAGCTCACAGGGGGTTAAAGTGCTGCAGCTAATTGGCTGCAATAAAGGAATTAAATTAGCCTGACATAATCTCTGCAGTGGGCGCCTCATCCTCCTTTGCCTTCCCTCTTCCCACTCGCCTACATCCTTGCACCATCACCCCAGAGTTTTATGGCATTCCCAGGGTGCTCCCCAGTACACAGAGGCCAGGTCCACACACACATTAGAGGAATCCCCAAACATCAGTAACCTCCTTTCTCACCCGTCCTCTCTAGCTCTGTTCATAATCGTTGCATCAGTGTGTTGTACACCTGGTTGGGTGTGTAAATTTCATGAAAGCTGTTTTGACATCTTCATAATGAATTCCTGTCTCTATCATATTATATTTGTTTCAATTTCTGGTATGAAAGTGGCGGTTTATTTCAGTGGAATTTGGTTTTGTCTTTATCCAAAATTTTGATGTTTACTACGGACCTTGACAAAAAAAGAAAAAAAAAGGGAAAAACCAAAATTTACAGTCATGGTTTCTGGTTTGTCAAGCATGTTGAAAGTTTTATTGGTGTTGTCTTGTTTTTCTCCGGTTTTCCTCTCTTCTTATTTTACTGCAAGTCAAAATATGAAATATGCGGTGCAGCAGAATTTCAGAATGAAGACCTGAGTGCATGTTGACGGAGAGATGTATTGCTGTAAGCAGCCAAGATGTGTGTTTATCCTTTTGTACAGCAATTAAATACACCATGGAAACACTTTATGAAGGAAAAATAATTGAAAAAAAAAAAATGACAAGTGACATTTCTATAAAGCTGTAATTGTATCTGAAGAGAACATCAAATACAAAACACTGAGTATTTCATCTATCATCCCAATCCCTTAAAAGCCTACAATTAGCTTGCATTTATTTGGAAATTCCCGCCTTTATCGTGCCAGTGTCTGGGTCAACAGACACAAGATAAAACAAGCATTGTTCTGATTTATAAGAGGATAAATAAACAGTCAAACGCAGAGCCTGAAACAGGATGCAATTAAAGTTGGTTGTTGCCACAACAACAGATTTAAAAGTGGGTGCGTATCAGAGGATAAAATATTCCTTACATGTTGGTTACAGCGTGAACATAAATTTTTCTGTGACTTTGCATCATGCAGTGCTTTGGCTCAACAGTTATAATGTTTTTTTTTGTTGTTGTCTTTTTTTTAAAAGTGAAATTCTTCACTTGTTTTGGGAGAAACAGTCATTATCAGTGAGGGGTGATTATTTCTTCATAGCGAGATACCACTGAGTCACATTCTCCGACATCAGTCTGATATCAGGCACCGCTACAGCAACCTGTCACCAGGACAGTGTGGTTTCAAACCTCTCTTCTCTGAGAAAATATCAACAAGGAATTCAACGGGCCACAAAATGATTGTTTGTGATGTCTGAAGTACCAGACATTGAAGAATAATACTATCATTATCATGTTTTGTTTTTTTTGTCATTTTATCACCAATTTTTCTTTTACCACCAGTTTTCCCAGCTGCTGTTTGTTTATAGTCTTTCAGTCCTCTACAGTTAGCCGCCTGTCAACAGAGCTGCTGTCTAACTAAATACATTTAACTTGTGTGCTGCACCTGTGAATTTTGTACTTCAATTTGACTTTCTCCATTTCATGCCAGTTTGTATTTCTACTAAATGTTTCGCCTCACTGCATCAGGCAAACAGCTAGTTGAAATAAAATAGAATGAACTGATATGGCCACTTCAAGCAACTTATACCAGTAATACAGCTCATCCGTTTCTGGATCAATGATAATGATAATCTAAAGATTAAATAGATAATAATTTTATATACTGTCATAAAACATGTTTTGATAAACTTTACTTTGCTTTTTTTACTGGATTTTTTACTGTGGCATTTTGCTGCCACACAGGGACTGACTTTAGGAGATACTTTCTAGATATTTTTCTAGCTCCTATTAGTTTTGTAAACATACATATCCTTTTATGGCACCTCAGCTTTTTTATCACTTGTTATTGGAAGCTACATTTATAGGCTCTATGTATTTCACTGTCTTTTCATGTTGTGAACTGATAGCGCCATGCTTTATGTTGCGCGTCTCAATGTATGATGCCATCTTTTTGGGAGATCTGATTGGTCCACGTTCTCTCATTACAGACAGTAAGATTACCTGATGAAGGTGTGATGACTGAAGCGTTTTCTTAATAAATCAATTACCTATCGCATGTGTAGAGAGTGTACAGGAGTATTTTATTTTTCTCTGAGACACAAATAAAAGATATAATAGTCACTGATAAAAAAAAAACATTTGTCAGATGTGGGCATTTTATTTTTCTCTATTTATGTCTCCATCCATATTTGTATTCATGTCTCCACACACTGTTACGTATTGTGTAGCATTCTGAATTACACACAGACACACTAAATACACTAGTCTTGCCTGATCTGCTCAACAAATGAGCAAAACAAGTCAGTGTAGTGAAAATATTAAGCCTAAAGAGTTTGAAACTGTGTGTGTGTTACACATCAGGTGTTTACACACTGGATCTGTGAAATGGATATGTGTGGGGTTTTGTGTTCGTCACACATCTGATCCTGTGTTTGGCCATGACAAGCAGCAAACCTCCCAAAATTTCCCAGCATGTGTGTCACGTTTCCCCACCAACCCGACCCCTAGACACAGAGAGAGAGAAATGGAGAAAGAGAGAGAGATTGAGAGGAGGAGAGAACAGCTGCTTGCAGGTTAGCAGGCCAGAAGGCAGCTCACCCAGGCGCTGTGCATCCAACCACAGTGAGTGTGTTTTTGTGTTTCAGTGATGAATCCTTCACAAAGTGACATCATATAATTAAATGCACTATGGGGAGAGTATCAACCGAGTATCCAGATATGCTTGTGCATACTCCATGAAAACATTTTCAGAGATTAGTTGAACACAACACTAGAAACCCTTTCTTTCTCCTAAACCTCCTCTGACCTCAGACATAGTAAACGCAGGTGGCACCCAGTCTTCTTTCATTTGCTCTTGTGGGGGTATAGAAGTTCATCTGATTACTTTTCTGAGGGGGAAACCACAGGATTAAAAGTAAACCGTTCATGTGTAGACTTCCCTTGGTGTTTGTTTAAAAAGCAGCAGACAGAGAAGCAGAGCTCCTGCCAGGCCCCTGTTGCAGACGCTGGTGTTGGGTTATGGTATTCTGTCCTGTTTGGGTGAGCACTGGAGGTACCAGCAGCAGGGAGGCTTACAACTCCTGAAAGCTGTGGAAAAATAACCAATGCAAGTTTTCTCATAATTTATGGTGTCTCTTTTTTCACTGTTTATGTCTCTATAATCAGGAAGGTGAAGTTTCAGCAGCTAGAACAAACCCAGCGTGTGGATTTGGAGCGAAAGAGGAGAAATCAGTTGCTTGAGTGTCTATTTAGAGCAAATGGAGGATGTGACAGACATTTCTCAATTCCCAGGCTTATCATAAGTACGATGAGCTTAACCTCCACCTCCAGCTCTGTTGGTTGGGTTTTCCTTCTAATTAGCTGAGGGAAAGCTGTCTCCGTGCTGCTACGAGCCTGAGGTCAGTTGATAGAGGCTGGGAACCACTCAAAGACACTAATTAGCCAACTTTCCAAAACACATGCAGACACCACGATGGAGCCCCGTGTTTCCTAAGATGTGCGGGAAACAGCAACACCCGATAAACAAATCAGTTTCCTGTTAAATTCTGCACTGGAAGGTTAAAATTTTCAGACAGCTGCAAGACTCGAACGCAGCCTTTTGTCATTTCAGATAGTTGTGGTTAACATTGCAGGAGGTGTTGAAAAGCTTCGGGTAAGCTTAGCCTTATCCAGCTAATTCAATTACACTTGTTTTAGAGGTATCACTTCACACTTCCATTTACTGCTCACCTGGGGGCAGTTACAGGCGGCCACTGACTCACTAATCCGGCCTGAAGCAGTTCAACCACTTGAAAGGTCAGAAACAGTCTGAGCTTTTTAGGGAGTCTCATGAAGAAAATGTAGTCTTTGTTGACTATATTAAAAGTTAAAAGCTATACACTCAGATTGTGTTAATAGGGTAATATGTTGTAATTAAAAATAAACCTTTCTCTCTTTTTGCATTTTTCTACTTGTATTTAAAGCTATACTAATTCTTATGCAAGCCATCGTGTGTGTGTGTGAGCGTTAGTGTGTTTTGGTGTGAGTTCTTGCTATGAAGGTGTTTTAGCTCTTTGTTTGGCTGAAATATACTCTGCTTTTGTGTCTCCACTGAAGGCCAGAAATCCTAAATCCTTAGTTGTAAAGAGCAGGTGTGAGGAGTGTTTGTGTGTGTCTATGTGTGTCTGTGTGTTTGTGTCTGTGTGAGAGTGTGTGTAGCAACGGTCCTCTTTGCCATTGTTTGACACTGTTATCACAGCGGTTCTCCTGAAAAGAGGTGGCAGGTATTTCAGCAGCAGTGTCTGTTCATTTTGACTGTTTTACTGTTTTGTAAGGAAATGAAACAGAGGGAAGCTGCACTTCTAGACCTGGGACAAATACACTGCTGTGTGCTCAGGATTTTTTTACTGAATGGTTTATAAAAAAAAAAAAGAGAGAAAGACACCTCGAATCACATATTTGATTCTCTGTCACCTTTCGTAGAAAGGGACTAGTTTTAACTAGACGCTCTGTGATATTGTTATTTCCATCTTTAAGTTTTAGACAGTATCAGGAATGATGTCACCCGCTGCCGTGCTTTATGTCACTGTAGTTCACTATACTTATATATTTTGTTTTACCTCAAAGAGAGAATAGAGGCAGCTGCTAATCCAGTGTAATATCTACCACTGTAATGGCATGTTGCTGTTTAAATGTGCAGATACAAACTATGTGAAGTTAAACTTTAAATTCTGCACAAAATTTCACATCCTTCCATCTAATATTTGCAAGCTGAACAGGTATGGACTGATTAAGATAAAATACATTAGGTGCTGAATTTTCAGTAGCAAAAACAAACTTGAGTTCAGTCTCACAGGGGTTTCTGAACACAGCTGACATCATAATGTGATCTTTGAAGACAGGTTGCTTGATAGAGAATAACGAAAGCCAACAGGTAACTCCATGGATACCGCTGAATGACAAGCGGGTGTTTTATAATCCCACAGGAAACCTGATAAACTCGTGCCAGACAAATCATGAATCACTGTGCAAATCTTTAGTCTTTTTTTATCAAATTTGCCTTAATTTGGATGAAGCTATGATGATGTAATCTTTAAAAGAGTTTACGTGCACTAAACACTTGGAGTTGCGCCAACACAGTTTCCTACGTTTTCTTCCCTGTAGACATTGTCAGGGGTATTGTGTGAACAAGCTTACATCATGCGCAGTGTCAGTGAGTTTAGATAAAGTGTTTCTCACTCGTCTCCATTATCTGAGATAATATCCTACCTTCAAACACAATGTGGCCTTCTGCCCCACACCTACACATCCAGGTCGGATACAGTCTACAATAACCAACATGCCTCCCAGGACAACTACATTATCCTCACTAGGGACATGTCGTCTGGTAGCCTAGAATTCCCCTCGTCTTCATTTTGGGCAGGTGTGAAACTATCTTTGTAGTGTAAAAGAGACGTATCTGCAGGTCTAAGGCTGTGCACTGATCCTCAACTGGCTTTACTCATCTATACAGTGATCCTTGTTAGCTGCAGGCGAGCTCACAGATAGCTTTCACCAGCTGTGGCCTGGAGCCAGTTCCAGTTTTTCAACAAACTGACACAGATCATTTAAGAGCTGTCCAAACAGGGACCATTTTAATCCATTGTGTTATTCTATGATCTCTGTGGCTGTGAGTCAGAAAATGTCTATGAAAGAGAGGAAGTTTATGCACTTTTACCTCCACAACCCTCTATTGTATCTGAACAGTGCTGCGCAGAGACACACACTATCAGGCTGTGGCTATCAGTGGGCTTTAGGGGTTTTCCAGTGAGGTTAAGAATCTGCTCGGCTGTCTGAAATTCTAACAACGTGAGTCATGCACAGGTGTAAATCTAGCTCAGGACAACAATGAAAACATCAGATCTGTGTCACTTTAAAGAAATAATAGATCTGAATCCAGTCAGGTGAGTCCACAGGAGTAAAGATAATAGCTTCAACCCAAATTTCCTCAATGTGAAACATCACAAAGTCTTATTTCCACAGTAAATATAAGTATATATATATATAAAGTACATCTATTCATCTTGTTGTCTCTTTGTATTGAAAATATAGTTTTTACCTCTTGGGCGAATCAGGGTCATTACGAAAGCTTAGGACCAACAGTCTCATGCAGGGAAGAGAGCAGGCGACACATCACTAATTAAACCCCTGCTGTCCTGCTGGAGAAGCCAAAGCACTGCTGATAAGAAACAGATATTCGTGTGTGTGTGTGTCTGTGTGTGTGTGTGTGTAGGGCAAGTCTATTTTAGAGATGATATTGTAATTAGGTTCTTGGAGTGAAGCCAAAGAGTGGCCAATGGTCCAAAACCAGATACACATCCAGAAACTCACACAGTGAATACACAAACACACACTCACATGCAAAAATAGTTGTCTCCAAAACGTTAAACTGACTCTGACATGAACTACAACTTGTCTTACCATTAACCAACATCAATCCTAAAATGTGGTTATTTTAACATTATGAGGATACGCTTTAGGTCCCTATTAGGAAAATAAGTCCTTATTATGTTAAAGTAAACAGATGCAAGTCCCCAGAACATAAGTAATACCTGGACCAAACACACACACACACACACAGACACACACACACACTTACAGTACAGTATGTACCAACACACTGTATCAGAAGTGTTGCTCTTAATTATGTATGAATGTGTCTGTGGTGGTGCTGGAGGACCAGTGTCTCGAACGGCCGGCCTTAATGAAGTTGGGCATGTCTGCCTCACTCTGCTGCCAGAAAGTCATGAATAAACATCAGCTGGATAATTAAACTCAGCGCTGGCAACTGTACTCATCAGTAAACAAGCCATGAGAGTGAGAGGTCCTGCACATGCTCAGAGGGATTTACAGGGAATTGAGGAATGGTAATACCAGGCCTTCACTTTCTGTTCAGTACAGTATGGACTCTGGAGAGTGGGAGAGGAGGACCTTGACGAAAAGTGAAGGAAAGCATTTGACAGAAACAGACAGCTGGAGGGAAAAACAGACAAGAGAAAGATGCAGCGTTTGACCTCAATAACTGAAAAGTTCAAACTCTGTTTACCTCTAACAGCATCAGTGGTGGTTTTGTATCAAGTCAGATTTATGTCTCTTTAACATGAACAAAAGAGCCAGTAAATTATGATAATGCACCACAGCCACAAAAAAAAGACCTCTTTCTGACCAGCTGGCAGATGTCCTTCAGTATCAATAGTTTAACTACCGTTATAAATCAGTGCACTGGAGGAAAATTTACTGTAAAGAAAAAAAACATTAGCAAACATTTATGAACCAACACAAGGCTGAACCGGAAAAAATCTATTAACAAAAAGTAACTTGTGCAAAAGTGTTAAATTGCTTGCACAAAAATGCACAGCAAGTACCCATTATGCAAAATGGCCCATTTCAGAATAATGTGCTGTATTATGTAAATGGATTATCATAACTGATGCATTAATGTGTATGTCACTTAAATGTTGCAATTAGAAATTGAGGCCATTGTAATCATTTTAAAAAGTAGTCTAAGCAGT